>NCQV01062133.1:0-18701 GCA_002740545.1 Lophocereus schottii
GAATAACATGTAATGTAAATTGGTTCAAATTATAAGGTTAGTATGGTCATTATATTAGTAAATATCAAAAAGCTCTTTGAAAAAGCTATCCCAAAGAGCTTTTTGTAAGAGAGCTTTTTGGGTATAAAAAGCTAATCTAAAAAGCTAATCAACCAAACACCCCAAAGAGCTTTTTGACCAGAGTCAAACAGCTAATACTCCCAAAAAGCTCTTTTTGCACCCAAAAAGCTCTTTGCCAAACATGGCCATAGTATAGCATGTTGAGTGATCCTTCTAAAAAAAATAAAATAAAAATAGCATGCCTTTAGGCTCTCTTGACACTACTAGCAGCAACATTTTTTTGTTCTCTTCTTTTTCAACCCTAGCAGATGTGTAATCCATCAAGTGTTATAACATTTCATGCTCTTTTAGAAGAAACTTCTAATGCCAGATGTAATACTTAGTGCGATTCAACTTTTTTTTCGTGAATAAATCAATAATCAAGTTTTAATTGTCATAACTTGAAGTATATATTAAAAGATAAGCTTTAGGCATATTTTTGAATAATTAAATCATCAAAAACTTCATCATTCACTTGTATGATCGAAATTTTGCTAAGCTCATTGACATGAATTAGAAGTTTCTATAATCTAATTACCACAATTTTCATAAAAGCTTGCGAAGCACATAATTGTTAAACTAATGAACATATTGAGTGAGCAATATCACTAGTATATACAATTTTATCATATAAAGCAAATTTACATGAAGCTATATCATCATATAAAATGAATTTATATAATC
Organism: Lophocereus schottii; assembly: GCA_002740545.1. Classification (NCBI taxonomy): domain Eukaryota; kingdom Viridiplantae; phylum Streptophyta; class Magnoliopsida; order Caryophyllales; family Cactaceae; genus Lophocereus; species Lophocereus schottii. Next base: position 784 of record NCQV01062133.1, read on the forward strand.
CTGGCAATGGGTTACATATTTTTCATTTAAAAATCTATTTAATCACTAATAATACACAAAAATGTACAACCATCTGAAAATTCTTGTTATTATACAAAACATATTCATATAATAATATAACTTTGTCACAAAACATATTCAAAAAAATATATAATGAATCTAAGATGTAAATAACATAATGTTACATAAAACACATTCATATAATCATATTTAACACGAACCATATATTCATATAAAACTCACAAATTATAAAACACGTTCATAATCTTACAAATTTAAATTTGCTGAAACAAATTCATAAAATGCTGCTTAATTACATAACTAGCATAAAACATATTTCTGTGATGACATGTAAAGAACTCATATTCATTAACTTCAGCAAGGGCAGAAGGCTAAAACAATAAATGAATTTACAACAGCTCATGTAATATATAAAAAAAAACACATTTATATAATATCATGAAACATATTTATGTAACATTTTTTCACCTCAATATTATATAAAATATATTTATACAATATAACTTTCAATATGAAACATATTCAGACATATTGGTTGCACATATATAAAACATATTTATATAATATTGCAAATTGAATTATATGAAACGTATGTATATAATACATACTGCTCAATTATAACTTACCTGACTTTATAAGACACATTTATAGAACAACATGAAGTAAATTCATATAACCCAAAAAAAAAAAAAGAGCAAGCTAATTCTAAGGGACATGGTAATAAGCAGAGGCAATAGCAACCAAAAATAAAACAAATAAGCCAATAGTATGTTATGAGCATCATCAACATAAACATGCTTTTCACAGTTCAGATTAAACTTCAATTCCCAAAAATCCAAAAACTATTTTTATCTCTCTCAATCCTATCTCAAATGACCCAACCCAAGCCCCCATTCCTTGATAGCGCCCCTTTCTCGGTCATCCTTTCTCGCTATGACAACCATGGCTGCCAGGGAGGAAGCTTTACAACCGCTTCATTGGCCACAGAACCACTATTTTCTCACCCCAAACAAAACACCGAGGTGATGAAAAATGCCTCATCGCCCCCTCCGCGCAAAAATGTGCGCCCTACCTCTATTTCAGGCCATCTAGAATCACGCCACCACTTCCACCATCTAGATCGACCAAAATCATGTCATAAGGTGCAACCCATACACCTAAATGCCACTAAGGTGGTGGCATGTGCTTTTAAGCACCACGGTTTTTGGTAGTTGATTAATGAATTAGTGACTGATTTCGAGTAGACCGTGTGCAAAATGACTTTTGGAGGAAGAAAACGACCGAAAAAGTCTTTGTTCACGGCGCATGCTTAGCACGTGTCAGCCCTACAGGTGGCTCTGATGGGCATATTTCTGGCATTGCTCCTCATTTCCACCCCTTTCTTTGAAATTAAATTTTTTTTTGGTTGCGATGGACCATTGAGGCCCTACCATGGGGGCTATCATCACTGATGCCAATGTGAAGGCGGTTTCAATGGGGAACAAAACAATAGTAGACATAGTCAGGGTTGTGACCACTGCCGCAAGCGCACGGGTGTTATAGTACATATAAAATATCGTCCTTAGGGACCAAAGCAATCTAACGAGTCCTTTCTATCGGAAAATGCTAAGTAATAACTTAATCGAGGATTTGATTTAACAACTTCTAATTAACTAATTCTAAATTCAATCAAGAAGAAAGCACCTAGGGATTTATGTAGGTAAGAAAGGTGATTGGATTAAAATACTTAACATGCACTATTCTTTAATCGGATAATTTTAAGGAATTATAATTTATCCAAAATTTAGTCTATTCTTTCAAAATCAACCAAAGTGCCTAAACTAAGAAAAGTCATTTTTTCAAACTAATTTGACTTAATACAAGTTCAATATTTTCGATTACTCTCGAGTCCTTCTAACACGCAAATCTCTCTTTCGAGTCATCGCTATGTTAGGTTTTATCAAGCAGCCTAACAATCAAGTTCACCTTCTTGTACTGCATTCAATTATTTGAAGTGTGTATGCAAAATTTTATCAAAAATCCACTAACAACATGATAATCACCTGATAAAATGAAGTCAAACCAATCATGAAACAAAAGCATAATTCTATTGATTAAAACATGATCTAATTACACTTTCATAAATTAGCAAATCCCTAGACAAGATAAACAGCTCACTCATGATTAAAAATTAAACAACTAACCAATCGAATCAGCAAAATCTGAGAGGGAAGAGCTTGACAAAGACGGCCTTTAAAAGGTCTTCAAATCGCCAACAAAACCAAACTCCACACTCAGGATTTCTCATTTGCATAAAAAGCAAACTAAATATCCTATCTAAAAAGAGTAAAATTTGGGAAAGAAATGAACTAATCTATGTTATGCTTTCCTTGTTCTTCTGCTAAGGATGGGTTTATGAAGAAGTGCATGAAGATTTTCAGGCATACAGCCAAAGGGAAAACAAAGAGGCTATAGTTACATAGCTCATCACGGTCCGTGGCAAGCACTACGGTTGGACCGTGGTCTTGGTTGGAACCATATTTTTACTATTCTCTTACTCGATGGGGATAACACCTCATGGACATCTGTAGTGGGTCACAATACACTCAAATGAGGGTCAAATGTTAGGTCAAAATGGTCCAAATTCCTGTGAACATCATCAAACATCCATACCCAAGCATAAATCAAGAATAGGAGTATAAATGGTAACTTAAAGCATATAATTCTCCTAAAATGCAGCAAAATGATCCTAAAATGATATATATAATAAGTACTTATCAAATTCTCCTATGCTTAAATTGTTGCTTGTCCCTAAGCAATGCTAAAACCAAAAATGTACACAACCTCCTCAAGATAGACATAGGTAACATGCCAATGGCAAAGCCAATCCAAAATTAGCCCAAAAACATGCAAAAATCATTTAGCAAATAGACTAGGGAATGAAATTTTCGAAAACCACTCGATCTACCATAATGTCAAATTTTGAACATCAAATACAATCATTCAACATATGAAACAAATGGAGCTAGCAATACTGGTAGAATCTCACTATAGTTATGTGGCACTCATCACTCATATGTTTGAATATCTACATGAAGGTTCCCTCAATTCTCATTCCATGGACTCAAATCTACCATAAGCTTGACAAGATTTTCGAATTCGTCGTCACTAAAATACAACATAGTAGACAATCATGAGGACTTTCATAAGATTGTAATGGGGCCACAGGTAAAGGTAAGAGGGGAACAAATATTTTGGAAATGTGGAGGTAGAAGCCATAGACTAAGAGCTAAACGGTTCCAATGCATCACACAACATCCTCCCTAAACTAATACAAATGAACAAAATACATCCCCAATTGAAGAGACAATGAGTTGAAAATCATAAAAATTCTACAATCTCAGCAAGGCTAACACTCTTTGTATTATTCTCTTTTTTTGTTGTTTTATTATTTACCCTTTTTTTATTTTATTTTTATTTTCAAAAGAGTTAGCCAAGGGAAATTCATACAAAACTTTGAATCTTAACTCTTCTCTGAATTTTGTACAAAAAGACAAGGGATTTTCTTTTATCAATCAGATCACACATATCTTCGCCAAACAACCCTAATCCACTAAAAAGATCTCAATACACCTTACTAAATTCTATTCAAACTTGATGCAAACGAATGAAATGCTTCTTTAGTCTTGGCTTAAGGGTAAGATAATCATTTGGCCATAGGCTATAATTGGAGGTTCAAATCAAGAAAAGTGGGTATAAGCTCAAAGGGGCTAGTAAGGGAGATAATAAGCAACAAAGGTGGCTATTTGGTCATTGGGTTTAACAAGTCAAGGAATGCCTCAATCATATTGCCTAAACGCATATGCAAAATGCAATCTTGAATGGAAAACTAAGCAAGTTCTAGAGAATTGATATCACAGAAGAGCCAAATATGAAAGAAACATGAGACAAAATTGATAAATAGTCTTTAAAAAGCTCAAAGCCTCACGGGACATCTACTAAGGTCATAACTAGCTCATCAGTAAACACATGTCAAAATTTATGTGAAGAGCCATGCGGTAATCAATTCGCACTCAATATATGGTCAAAACATGAAGCTCATTTTGTAAACGCATTCTTATGCATTTTTAATGCACAATTGGGCGAGTCAAAGGATCAAACTAAACCAAAGAAGTCTACCTAGTCTACAAAGATCATCATCAGAGGAATTTTTAATGTTATTTTTTGTATGTTTGTTGTTTTTTTTTGGGTTCATGCATGCTCCTAATAACAAAATGCAATAAAAAGAAACTAACAAAAAAACTAAAATGCAATCTAGAATGAAAACAAAAAGAAAAGGTTAACATATTTCAAAAATGCTTCTAACTAAATAAGATTAAAAACCTATAATAAAGCTGCAAAGACAACTGTCACAAACAATATATATAATACACAAGCACACCAAACCAAATCAGGCATCAAATGCCAAATATAATGACTAACTTCCCCCATGCATTAATCACACATTACCCCCAATGTGGGTACATAGTAGAAAAAGGGAAGGGAAGTAGCAAAAGGCAATTAGAAAGGAGGTGGGGGAGGAGGATGAGGTGGTCGGCCAAAAGAGGTATGCCAATCTCATCAGATCTCTAAACAAGCCCTATAGTCCTAGAAATATTGTGTCTAGGTAGCAAGCATCCCACGGAGCTCGTTCTGGCGCTCTTGGACAAAGTCACAAAGATCTACGTTCTTAGAAGCAACATAAGCTTGGAGGGACACTTGCTCCTCTTGAATGGACCTAAGGGTGGATGGCAGGTTAGCATAGTCAAAGGTGGTGGTTAAAAGGAAGAGCGAGGTCCGGCTTGACTAGAATGAGGGGTGGAGGATAGGGTGTATGCTTAACAACCTGGGCATTGCCAGGTACCCAATAAAGGTTAGTCCGGCGAATTAAGGTGGTTCAATCGACATTGAAAAGCAGCAAAAGCCGATCCCCAGGGTAAATCTAGCATAAACGCCCAGCCTTGACTTTGCAAAAGTTTATGATCTCAAAGGCGGCTTGATCAAGCTATTCGGACCCTGAGACTTTATCCTTAGGGTTAGGCTTAATACGCAAGAATCTAGCGATAGTAGTCACAATACCACCGATGACCATCATACCCTTAGTGCTAACAATAGTACTATATAATTGCCTGGCTAAAAACAAACTGGGGTCAAGTTGGACACCCTTAACCACACTAGATAAGAAATAAAGCTCAGATAATCTCGGACATTCAGACTACCATACTGAGCAAAGAAATAACAAGCTAGGATACAAACCCGATTACAAGGGTTCCTAATATGTGTGCACTTAGATTAACTAGTGTTGTACCTAACACTACTTGAAAGCCCGCCCCAAAATGCATTTGGGTTGAATTCTCGAGGGACTTGTGGGTTCGGTAAATCTACTTGGTGGAAAGCCGGATATACTATTAAAGGTACCTAAGTTCAACTCGTATAATCATCCTTGCAAATAAAATGAAATGTACCCGGCTTGGTACTGAGGCCCTCTACTGACCTCAATGTGAAGTGTAGTCAGAAACTCTGGTGTCAGGTCCTGGTATGTATGCTCTTTTATTTCTATGAAGTGTCCCATACCACCCCGTGCAAACAACCACCTAAGGTCATCCAATATTCCTAATCAAGCTAACAATTCCTCATCATAGTAACGGATTGCCACAATCATGCATTCATTCAAACAGTTATATCTCGCAACATGGTTGGGGTTAGTTAAACCAAGTGGCTGAGATATGTTACTTTGTCCTCGTGCATTGATGGAAGTTCAGGAGGTCCGTTGAGGTCGGGACAATGCTTGGCTTCATGACCCAACCTCCTTGATACTACTTTTTGTCTTTTGGTAGGTGCCCTTGTTGCAAAATGGAATAAAAATTAAAGCTAAAATCTAAATAAGAAAATTTAAGGAAGAAAAATGAAGAAGATAAGTAAAAGAGGAAAAATTAGAGAGAAAACAAGATGTTTATGGTGGATGGGCGAAGGTGAGATGAGTTTGATGCAAAAGAAGAAGAAAAAGATGAAATTTGTAGAAGAAATAGAAGGATTAAGTAAAAATGAAAGATTTTGGGTGAAAAAAAATGAGAAGAAATGAGGTAGGATTTGAAGGTCTACTAATGGTAGGTTTAGAGAGAGAAAGACAGATGTAGAAAGAGAAGGAGTCGAGGAAGAAGATGAAGTTTGGAAAAAATGGGGATCGCTGTAGTCAAAACCCTGGACCGCGGCACCACGGTTTGTTGTCATGGCCACAGGCCGATCGTGGTGTCTATTGACATCAAAATTGTTTTGAATTTTTGGTTTGGCATCCCACGGCCTATGGTGCTGGTCTGCTGGTTGTGATGCCAAACATTTCATTCTATATATATGTTTTTTTTTCTTTTCTTTCCTTCTTTTTTTTTTTTACTCTTTATTCTATTCTTACCCTTTTCTCTCTCTTTTTTTTTGTTTCTCTCTTTTCTTTCTTTTTCCTTATATGTTTTTTTCTCTTTACAAAATAAGAAAACTATAAAAAAATGAAAAGCAATGCTAAGAAAAGAAAAAGAACTTGGGTTGCTTCCCAAGAAGTGCTCTTTTAAGGTCAAGAACTTGACCCTTCTTCTATGCTTAGCCCAAATCAGTGAGCGTATGGATATTAGCTCTACCACGGATCACAAAAACAAATTTCTTCAATCGAAGGTACCATCTGAAAAGCTCTAGTTGAAGGTCCTTCATCGTCATTAATTTATGCCGAATGCACTATCGGCATGCAAGATAAACCGCTGACGTAGCCTATCAGACATCCTACAATCACCTTGTTCAACCTCGAAATCAAAATCTGCATCAAATCCTTCCATAGGGGCAAACAAAGAACAGCTTTACAAAACCTACAATAATCGCTTATACTAGACTCATTAGAAGCATGGGCCTCAATCTTGGGCATATTAGGCGGCATAGGAGAAGTAAACTCCACCTTAACATACCTTTGGTCAGGGTCCTCAGTAGAAATCCAGTCAAAGTCACAAGGATCTTCACAATTTAAAATATCCTCCATGTCAATCTCAGGGGAAGGGCACATTCATCCAATAAAGAGGAATAAGGAGAAACTTCTTTCTACTCCATATGACAAAAGATAACATTGCACCCTTACACTTCAAAAGTTGTACGCCCCTTTCTTGCATCAATATGGCAACCTACGGTAGCCAATAAGGGCTGACCTCAAATAATTTGGGCATCATCGGTCTTAGTCATATCAATTATGATAAAGTCATCCAATACCAAATATCTGCTATATTGACTGGCATATCTTTCAATTTGCCTATAGGTTGAGTTTCAGAACCGTTTGCTAATTGTAGTGAAAAGGGTGCCGGTTGTAATGGCCCTACGTAAAGCTTATGAAACAAAGAGTAAGGCATTGGACTAATGCTTGTACCTAGATCACATAAGACTCTCTCAATTTTCATATTTCCACAATGCAGGGGATAGAGAAGCCACCTGGGTCATAAAGCTTAGGTGGAAAAATGATAGAGATCTTTACACTTTCATTGTCCATGAATGTGGTGGCCTTGTCACCATCATTCCTTTCCTTAATCTGAACCATAATTATTTTTCTACCCTCTTTGATTGGTATGTTCTTAGGGTCATTAAAGTCCTCTACTTCTTCCTTCAAGGCGACACAATTACAATGCTCTCAAGGGCTAACTAGGTTCGGGATCGATAGGAAGTCTATTTGAAGGCATAGGCGAAAAGCTAGCTTATTGGATAATTTGGGCTTCCAATATATTGTTGTGAGTAACAAGCACATCAACCTCAAAGGTTAATTTCTTAATATACTCATCCTGTTTTTATTGTGTCATAAGCATACTTTCCATCATAGCTTCTAGATTTATCTTTAAGGGTACTTGTGGAGGGAAATGAGGTCTTTGAAAATTGAGGAGTGGTCTAGCATTCATTGGGGGCATATTTAGAGGGTTTGGATTAGATCTATATAAGAAATTCAGATGATTCCTCTTGCCCAGACTATAGGTACTAGAATAAGAGTCATTGGCTGGTCTTGGGTTGAAAATTTGGACATAGTTGACTTCGCTAGAGTCTTGAAAAAAAGGACTCCCAACTTGACAATTAAAGTCACATGTTCAATAGAACCACAAATCTCACAGAGGGGAGGGGCACTAGAATTTACGGCATTAACATTTATACGTTCCAACCTTTGAACCATAACATTAACTTTTGCAGAAAATAAGTGCATCAATGGTGGACCATTGAAAATTGTTGAGTGCCATCTCCTCAATCAAATTATAGGCCTCATATTTAGTTTTATTCATGAAGGATCCTCCTGCCGCCGCATCGATAGTGGACCTTATAGGTTGGGTCACATTGTCATAAAAAGCTTGAGTAATCATCCATCGTTGAAGACCATGATGGGGGCATGAACAGAGCAATCCTTAAACCACTCCTAAGCTTCATAGAGCATCTCATCAGCCCTTTGAGTGAAGTTGGTGATTTGATTCCTCAACCTTAAAGTTTTGCTTGGGAGGAAAAACTTGGCGAGGAAAGCTCTAGCAAGGTTATCCCACGTGGTGATACATCCCGAAGGTAGGGAATGCAGCCAAGCTCTTGCCTTATCCCTCAATGAGAAGGGAAATAATCACAGTCAAATGGCGTCGGTGGAGACTCCATTTAGTTTCAACTCGTCGCACACCTTTAAAAAGACCGAAAGGCGTAAATTCGGGTCTTTCAAAAGAGTTACTCCAAACTGGGATTGTTACACCATGGAAATGAGAGCTGCCTTGAGCTAAAAATTATTTGCATCAATGTTAGGGTGAGCGATACTTGAGGCGTTTCCTTGAACTCCATGGGTAACAAAATCCCTAAGGGTCCTTATTTGGTCAACTCCTCCTCCTGCAATATTTGTTGAAGTTCTTCTTACCTCGCATCTTTGTTCTTCAATCTTTTGATTCTTCCTTCTCAAGCGGAAAGTCCTCTCAATCTCAGGATTAGGTTTGTATAGAAATGGACTTTACATAAATGAGGAAGTTTCTTGCAAGCACTGTCACCAACACTACCTACGTAATCAAACAAGAAAATACAAATAAAAGACAAAACAAAAAAATAAATAAAATACTCAGTCACTTTCGTAAGACTAACTCGATAGTAAACAAATTGGTTCTCGGCAACGGCGCCAAAATCTTTACCACTGCCGCAAGCGCGCGGCTGTCGTAGTATAAATAAAATATGGTCCTCAGGGACCAAAGCAATCTGTCGAGTCCTTTGAATCAGAAAATACTAAGCAACAACTTAGTCGAGGATTTGATTTAACAACTTCTAATTAACTAATTTTAAATTCAATCAAGAAGAAAATGGCTAGGGATTTACATAGTTAAGAAAGGTGATTGGATCAAAATGATTGACATGCTCTTTTTTCTAATAGGATAATTTCGAGGAATTGTAATCTATTGAAAATGTAGTCTATTCTTTTGAAATCAACCAAATTGCTTAAACTAAGCAAAAATGGTTCTTTCAAACTAATTTTACTTCGATTACTCTCGAGTCCTGTTAACACACAAATCTCTCTTTCGAGACATCGCTATCGTAGGTTTTATCAAGTAGTCTAACATTCAAATTTCAGCTTTCAGTACTTCATTCAATTATTTCAAGTGTGTAGCAAAGTTTGGCGAAAAGTCCACTCATAACATGGTAATCATTTAATAAAACAAAGTCAAACCAATCATGAAACAAAAGCGCAATTCTATTAATTAAAACATGATCCAATTACACTTCCATAAACTAACAAATCCCTTGACAAGATAAACTACTCACTCATTATTAAAAAATTAAACAACTAACCAGTCAAATTGGGAAAAATTTGAGAAGGAAGGGCTTAATAAAGATAGCCTTCAATAAAGTTTTCAAACCGCCAATGAAATCAAACTTCACACCGAAGATTTCTCACTTGCACAAAAAGCAAACTAAAAATCCTATCTAAAAAGAGTAAAATTTGGGAAAGAAACGAACTAATCTATGCTATGCTCTCCTTGTTCTATTGCTAAGGGGCGGTTTTATAAAGAAGAGAATGAAGATTTTTGGCCACACAACTGAAGCGAAAACGAAGAGGCTACAGTTGCACAACTCAGAATGGTTTGTGGCAGGCACCACGGTTGGACTGTGGTCTTGGCTGGAACCATATTTCTGCTCTTTTTTTAGTCGATGGGCATGACACCTCATGACGTCCATAAGGGGTCAAAATAGACTCAAATGAGGGCCAAATACTAAGTCAAAATGGTCCAAATTCCTGCAAACATCATCAAACAACCATATCCAAGCATGAATCAAGAATAGGAGTATAAATGGTAACTTAAAACGCATAATTCTCCTGAAAATTAGCAAAATGACCCTAAAATGGTATATATAACAGGGACTTATTAGGTTGGTTCTTCAGGGAGTCAGATTCTAAGATTTAGGATCAAAGGCGGGGTTAGAGTTCCGTACTAAAACACAGTGCATAGCACCAAAGGAACACTTGTGTAAATAAGCGTGATTAGCAATAATTAAACAAACTAATTGCATAATTGTGAATGAATTAGTTAGGGTCAAAACCGATCAAATGGGCTTTGATAGCACTATAGGTAGATTACAATACTAACCTTTTGGTTTAGAAGCGAAGGATCTTGTTATTCAGGAATTGCCCATCAATTGGTATGAAGGATCAAGCATTGGCTGCTAGAGTCGCCATCAAATTCATGCCCCAAACTTGAACCTCAGATGATGCTGAGGTAGCTGTTAGAGAGATGGATAGATGGGGAATGTTTAGTTTAAGGTTAATGTAACGGATGCATTAATATGATCCCTGAACCCTTTATGTAGTTTTAAGTCACCCACCACTTTGGTGGCATAAGTGATCGTTTCATCCTAATTATTTAGGGCTAGCTAATAGGGAGTAGAACGTGTGTGAAGAGAGCTTTGCACATGAGATGCTTTCTATTATGCAAATTGCAAACTATGAACCAACACGTAAATTGTTTTCATACGGTAACACCCGTCGCCCTGGCTGTTGGAACCCACCCAAAAAAGGGAAAAAATAGGAAGAAAACTAAGTACTTAGCACTCCAACATAAGATACGTCTTTAATGGTCGAATGTAGACAATCTATCCTCCACATCAAAGGCATGTTGGTCCTGCTTGATTGCCTTCCCAGCAAGAATAATGGAGGAAGTAGGATCAAAGGGGGCATACGTCTTGAAAATTCAGCTATCTCTATGGCATTGTGGCCTTGTCACTAGCCATGCAATCCCAAATGAAACTAATCTACCAGCATTGACATTAGGTGAATGCATTACATGCATAAGATCACTAGGCATGTGAAATGAATATGGTTGTCTGGTTAACAATGCTTAAAATTGTCTTCATCCTTATGCTTACCTCAAAAGTGTACTTTGCATGAGCACCACTTATAAATCCCAGTGGCTCATTGCTTTGTCTCTTAAAACTCTTAACTAGACTTCAATTCTTTCAATCCTCACATTATGTTGCCTCGTCTCGCATCTTCAATGTATATTGTCAGTTTTACTTTTATCTCTATGGTTCTGTGAAAGTGGACATGTTGTGCTTTTTCTTAATTTTTATGTTCATAGCAGCTGGTATTTGGATCATGTTGAGTTACGAGACCAATTGTACACTGTGACTTGGAAATGATGCTTAGTGATCATTGGTATAAGACAAAGGGCTGGCAGCATAGTTATGCAAGTCAAACATAGCTAGTCCAGATTACCCATATCTTAACCTTATCTTACACTGCCTCTGGTTTTACATCGCAAAGCAATCATAAGTACTCTTATCCGTATTTGGTGGAGTAGGTAGTTTAAGGGCCTTCAGATATTGTTCTTGAAAAATGTTGCGTCAAATTTCATGTGATTGAGTAAAGAGAATATAATTTCAGTTGTACATTTATCAAAATTTCTACCCCGAGCATACACAATGGAGCCAATCTTAAGGGGAATCTTCTATAATTTCGATACGATAAATTTTTTCATTTTTCACAGTGGAATGCATACAAACTACAAAAGACATCCCTTTTATTTTATTTTGTTGGAGTATGAAAGTAGGTATTGTCCCACAATGATAAAATACAAAGAATATGAAAGTGGGTTTTGTCCCACATTGATAAAATTGAAGGACTTAAGCATGTATATAAGCTTCTGAGTTACTCCATCTATTGTCAATTGGTTTTGGGATGGAACCTCATTTGATCTTGTATGCATGACTCGTTGTTAATTACCCAATTGATATATAAAATTTAACATGGTATCAGAGCGGGTTGCTCGAACTTGATCCGCCACCGTCCCCGTTTGATTAAAAATTATGTGCATGTATTGGGCATTGTTAGTAGCCCACACGTGAGGGGACGTATTGGAGTATGAAAGTGGGTATTGTCCTAAATTAATAAAATACAAAGAATATGAAAATGAGTGTTGTCCTACGTTGATAAAATTAAAGGGCTTGAGCATGTATATAAGCTTGTGAGTTACTCCGCCTAATGCCAATTGGTTTATGATGGAACCTTATTAGAGCTTGTATACATGACTCATTATTAATTGTCCAATTGATATATAAAATTTGACATATTTTTTAGTTGATATTTTATTTCTAATCATATAAACTCCTGTAATGGATTAAGACTTACACAATTGTTAGGCTAAGCTAGATTTGTGGATTATACCGGTGAAGTGATTAAGTATACAGTTTTTAAAAAAATACTTTGGGAGGGAACACTAAATTGTTCAAAGTGACTATTCTAGATCAATAATATGACGATAGGGAAACAGCTTTGACCATCGTAATTTACAAGTGCATTGGCATCGATGAATAAGGGAACACCAGGTTACGGTGGCAGACTAAATGACGACGGCCAAAAGAGAATTACTATGAGTAGTCCATGTGGACTCATACGTCGCATCGTGATTTTGATGATAAAAAATAATGACGAAAGTAATTACACATAAATAGTTTTTTAATTAAATATTTAATTATTTCTCTATTTCATACACAATATTTTTATTCGTTTAACCTATTAAATTGACTATATATTTTTCCAACTATGTACATTATTTAGTGTAACATTTTTAAGGGGATAAATTACAAGAGCTAAATGAATATGATCACATGAGATTTAAATTTTGAATTTGAAATCTCTTTATTATCAAACAAGATTGCAGACATATTCTTCTCACTATTTTTTGACATATTATGGATATATACAATTTGGAAAATCATATCTCAATATTGAAGCAAATTAGATATTATATTTTGGGAGATGCAAATGAGGATATGATTATGAAAATAATTTAGATGATTGGATATAATTATAGTTGGACTAAAGCTATTTGATTACGAATGTTGGTCATGTGCAGATCTTTTATGGTCAAAGTGCTAGTATCAATCAAGAAGGTCCAACGGCTAATTGGTGGATCAGAGAAGACATTTCAATGATTGATTTAAGCTCCATATGAACCTTGTACAATTTAGGGGAAAGGGGAAAAAAAAAGTTGGGAATGTAACTTTTTGTCTTGTTTTTGGTTAGGAGAAAATCACAACGAAAAAGATATATGGAGAAAAATTACGTAAAAAAAAAGGTTAGAAACAAGCGATAAAATTTTCCTTTTAGAATTTTGATGAAAGTTAAAGAAAAGTTCCCAAAAGAATTCTTGACCTCCTATAGCCTTGCATTGCTTAGATGATATTAACATGATTCGGTAATTCCTCAATATTCAAATTTCTCATCCAAATTCTTGTATTTTTTTCGAATCCCAAAAAAAAATATTCTCGCTTTCTTCCTACTTGTTTTCCTTCACATTTTTTCCTTAACTTTTTTTTCCACAAAAATTTCTAAGGAGACATAGGGTATTGATATATTGTTGCAGTTGCCTAATGAATTCAAAATTACATGTGTGGACATTAATTTAATAAATAAGATGGTGCTATGATTAGCAGCTCTTACCAATCATAGGCACAATGGCTAGTTCCTTGATCAGCATTATAGAATCCTTGAAGAATTTGAAGGGGGGAAAATCAGAAAACAAGCTAAAGAAAAAAAGGCACCAAAACATGTTTAAGATGTATGAAGCTTACCATTGCAACTTTTCTTCACTTACTTGAGTTGTATTGAGGGAAATATTGTGGTAAGTAAAGAGTTGTATTGGGTGAGAACTTAGGAATTGTGACGCCAACTCCCTTAACCTTAAATCAAGAAGAGTGGGATCTTCATGAATGGGCAGACTCTAAGATCTTTGTAAGCAAGTTAATCGTAATAGGAGAAGAAGAGAGTTGAATTCTAGAGTTGAATAATTGTAACTAGGGACTATGCCTAATTGAGACTCAACCTTGTTGAAATATATTGTGCATTGTCTACTTTTAATTTATGTATTTATTTAGTATTTAATTTTGTTGTTGCAATCACTATTCACCTGCCTCTGGGGTGATATGAGTCTTCAATCGACAATCAAAGTTAGTCTCACATTTCATTTGACTTAACAGTGAAGTGGGTGACGATCATGACTTTCTTAAAAGATGCCAATATTATGGGTCGGTCTTTATTTAAGCTGTTCGGAAAATGCTATGCAGAGATTCACTGAATCTATAGATATGAAGCTATGGGAGATTATGAACAATGGAACCTATGCCATTCTAAAATTCACAAATAACAAGGGAGAAGAAGTGGATAAACCAAAGGATCAATATACTATTGTCGATTGGGACAAACTTAATAAAAACTCAGAGCAAAATATATCCTTTATTATGGTTTAGTTGCTAATGAATATAATCAAATTTTTACTTGTGATACAACCAAACAAATTTGAACAAACTTATAGTAACCTGTGAAGGCACAAGCCAAGTTTGAGAAATAAAAATGAACTTGTACGTACATCAATATGAACTATTCAACATGGAGTTGGATGAATCCATCAAAGACATGCTCGCCCAATTCACTGACATCACCAACAACTTGAAACCTCTTGCGAAGACCCACTCCAATGAAGAAATGGAGAGAAAGATCCATCGATATCTCCCAAAGAACAATTGGGGCCCAAAGGTGATATCAATTGAGGAAGCACAAGTTCTCAAGAAGTTAGAAATAGATGATCCTCTAGAAAAACTTCTCATGCATGAGATTCACTTCAAAGAGGAGGAGGTATAGAAGCTTCTATATATTAAGGAGAAGATTGCATACGAGACTTCAAATAAAGCCTTTAGTTCTTCTGGAGAGGAGTCAAGTGATGAGGAAGATGATGTAGCAGATCTAATTAGTTAAGGAATCCAAAAGAATCCTACAATTAAAGAAACAAAAAAGAGATGTAAGAATGAAGGAATTTCAGAAGAAATGACAAACACTCCACAAGGTAAACAAAATTTCAATCGTTAAAGTGATATTAATGTCATTGCTAGTTATGGTTGTGGTTCGCAAGGATTTATGATAAAAGATTGTCCTTCAATCCAAAAGAAAGGTTACAAGCACAAATTTAAGACAAAGAAAGACCATGAAAAGGTGATCATTGCCACACAGAGCAGTAATGACTCAAGTGATGATGGCAATGATGAGCATCGAACGGCTAACTTATGCCTCATGGCAAATAGTGATTCCTTAATAGAGGAAATCAAGTATGGAACCGTTGATGAGGCAGATCAATTCTACAGTTTATAAATATTCAAAAGAAGAACTGGTTGAAACCTTAATTAATTGCATTAATTTAGAACATAGGCATTTATCTAACTATAAAGCACTAAAGAAAACTGTCTTTGAGTTAAGACAAAAAAAAATACAATTTTGGGAAAACTAAATGATGATTTTCAGCATAGGATTAAAGTTCTTCAACACAACAGTTCAGAATTGCAACCCAAGTGTGATAATGATCAAAAGATGATCCTAAAATTTACAAAAGGGCAGGAAAATTTAGATAATCCAGTTTGTTCACAAAAGACATCATTTAACAAAGAAGGATTGGGTTACAATCCCTCAATAAAGAGAAGACTTATCGAAATTTCTTTGTTATTGGCATCTGATAATCATGATTCAAAAGTGTTTAATTGTTGTTTTCAAGTTGGACACATTGCTTATTCTCGTCCTCTTAGAAAACAAAGTTCTCAAAGTGTTCAAATTTGGATACCAAAAGGTATAAGGTTATCGAATATAGCTAACACTTAACACTAACCCACATGGACCCAAATTTTTCAAAAGTGCTTTGAAAAGAGTCTAAATTTATTTTTGCGGGAATACTTGACATCCAAACAAGGAGAATTTTCAAATTAGAATTGGATGCTCAATAATTGTTCAGATTTTGTTTGTAATCCTTTTATTTTTTTATTTTATCTTTTTGTTAATTCTTTTTTACTACATTTTGTTTGTTAACGAAAAATCAATAATTCACAATTTCATGCTTAAGGATTCGCCGTTCGTTGATCTACGTGACTGATAATTAATTCATAGTATGTGTGCGTGGGGCGTGTCTTCAATATGTTCAAATAAGCTCTCCTAATTTTACGACTACATCCAAGTGAAACCTCATTCTCCATTGTGATTGTCTTGTTTCCTCTATGTTTGAATTTTTTCTACATGCATTAAATATTTTCTATAGGGGAGAGATGATTATGCTCATTATTATGGATACTCGTGAGATCACTTATGTGGCATAATTTATATAATTAAAGATGAACGGCTTGTCAGACATTTCTAGCTGATGAATTTGAGTTCATGCCGTCTTTTTTGGTGAGTATTTGGTCTGAGCAGACATGGCATTGTTTGTTGTCTTAAATTAGTATCCCATGTGGGTTGTAGGTTCAGGTATGCAATATTTTATCATTAATGGGGTATGAACGTGCTTTGATAAATCCATGTTCCTCGTAAATAAGATTAGAAGTCCTGTAAGACCACACATAATCATGTTTGCATGACTTCTATGGAACATGGGCAAATTACTTAATTAATCTTCCATAAAAGTTTTTAAATGTCCCTACATTATTTTTAATATATAATGGAGAAAGCTATGTTCATGACAATTTGTTTTTTTCCGATCCTATGCCCTACATAAGACACATATCACATTTGTTATTTCCGTAAAGGGAGAGAAAACTTAATTCATAGTATACAATTTTTCTAAGTGACTATTAAATATTACATGCTTCCATTACCTTCGAAAATAAGAGATTATTTGCTCTATTATATCTCTCGATCATATGATTTTCTCCTCAGGCATTGCTTTAGTTATTTTCATAGATATAGGTCTATTTGTATCGACATGTCTTAGAGTACAGACCTATTTCTGAGTCTTCAACCATCAGCTTAAACTTTTGGATGAGTTGGTTCTTGAACATGGTATCAGAGCCTTTCTGAGTGAGAGGTCTTAGGTTCAAATCTAAGCAACCCTATATTGATTTATTGCGCAAAGTAAGGAGGGCCTTTGCAGCGTCCATGCTTCAAGCCTAAAGGCCATTCGCGTGAGGGGGTATGTTAAAGTATAGACCTATTCATGGGCCTTCAACCATCAGCTTAAACTTTTGGTTGAGTTAGTTCTTGAACAACATGCATACATGCACCACAATTAATTTTTATAAGGGGAGAGTCACTTTTGGTTGAGTTGGTTCTTGAACAGCATGCATACATGCACCACAAATAATTTTTATAAGGGGAGAGTCATGTCGCTTAGTAGTCAATATTCGACTGTCTAATATGTTTGTGACTTGTTTATATTGTTGCTAAACTAATCTTAGAAGGAGAAGTGACAGTACGTTTTATACTGTGCCATATTCATATCCCCTCTGCGTGCTTAAATGGTATGTTAGAAATTAAAGGAACTTCTTTTTTGTATCATTGATATTCAAGGAGTCCATGTATACATATATACATATATACATACACACATACGTAT
>NCQV01062134.1:0-10972 GCA_002740545.1 Lophocereus schottii
CGGAAAAATTGTCTCCAACTTACAAAGAATTATAGCAATGTTCTTGTTCATCTCATCCAGCATGCTCACGTGTAACTCACTGGAGCATAAGTTTCTAAAAAATTCACTCAATTCGACCAAGGGTCCCAACACATCTTTCGGAAGAGCAGCAAAAGCAACTGGAAGAAAATTCTCCGGGAACACATGATGATCATGACTTTTCATATTTTGCAACTTTGTGTTAGATGGATCCACCCAATTTCCCATATTAGAACAATAACTATCAGGCATATGAACCTCCTGCAACCATTAACAGGCAGCCCTTTTTTGAGATAATGACAGTGCAAACTTGACTTTTAGCTTACACAATTTATCAGTTGACCCTCTTGTATCCAAGTTCAACTCTTGCCTACTACATAGAATAGACATATTCATTCTTGCTTTGATATCATCATTTGTTTTTTCGGGTACATCCATCACTGTGTTTATAATTTTTTCACTGAAATTTTTCTCAATATGCATAGCATCAAGGTTATGCCTCACAAGTTAATGCTTCTAATATGGCAACTCCCAAAAGATACTTTGTTTTGTCCAATTATGTTCATTTTTCTCAAATCCCAGAATTTGAAAATGGATATCTGCAGTTACTTTAGGCAATGTCGATACTATATCAGACAACATTTCACTAGAAATCCTTTGGGGAGAGCCAATGTGTACGCTCTTCTCTTTACAAAAAGCAACTTTATTAGCTCTAAAACAATAATTCCGAGGCAAGAACCGACGATGGTGGTCAAACCAAGATGGCTTTCGGCCATGCTTTAATTGGAATGCACAATTTTGGTGCATACAAACTGGACATGCTAACAACCCATGAGTACTCCAACCAGTTAACATACCATATACGTGAAAATCATTAATTGTCCATATTAACGCGACATGCAATCTAAAAGCTTCCCCGCACGAAACATCAAATGTATTAACCTTAACATCCCACAGCATTTTCAACTCATCAATTAAGGGTTGCAAGCACACATCAATCCTGTTCTTCGGATTTGTTGGACCCGGAATAATGCAACTTAAAAACATGTATGGAGCCCTCACACCCATAGCTGGAGGCAAGTTATAAGGTGTAACAATAATTGGCCACACAGAATACGATCTTCCAGATATGGAAAATGGTGTGAAGCCATCAGCACAAAGACCTAAACCTTATATTTCGAGGCTCCACTATGAAATTTGGATAGTTTTGGTCAAAATGCTTCCAAGCTAATCCAACCGACGAATGCCAGGGAACACCCGATTCTTGGCGATGCTCATGATGCCATCTCATATGGACGGCAGTTTTTTTGACGTATACTGTCGTTGCAATCTTGGGATTAAAGGCAGATAGTGTATTTTTGCATATAAAACATCCTTATTACCTCGTTGGTTGGATTTCTTTAGTAATTGTCTTGCATGTCCACAAAATTTGCATGCGGACAAACCCTCATCCTGTTTATTATAAAGCATGCAGCCATTTGGACAACAATCAATTTCCTGAACATCCATACTTAAATCTCTCACTTTTCTGAGTTGCTGATGATAATTTTTTAGAATGCTATTTTCAAAAGGGCATATGTCTTTCATCAAGTCAACAACTTCGTTAAAACAACGTTGAGACATGTTGTGCTCGATTTAATACTAAGTAGCCTCACAGATGTTTCAAGTTCAGTTATGTTACACGCTTCATACAACGATTTTTGGGCAGATTCAAGCATAGTATAAAATGTCTCGGGATTTACGTCATGATGGCTACTCATGTTCATTTCATTAGCTTGGAAGGCAGCATGAAGCATGTTCTCATATGATTATGATCGTTGTGATCGTAATCAAAATTCATAGAATGTGAACTATTTGCACCCCTTGCTTCTGAATTATCTTCTTCCCCATGACTTGTCCAATACCAATAATTCTTCACAAACTCCTTTCTATATAAATGAGACGTTAGAACAACAGGTGTCAAATATTGCATACTTTTTCACTTCACATATGGACATTTATAAATTCCATTAATTCTATACTCCTCCTGATTTCGTGCAAATTCATCAAGCATATTAACTCTCATCAACCACTCATCTCTAAGTCCATGTCCATTAGGATTTCTTCTCCTATACATCCATTGACAATGCAACGGCCCATCCATATGTTGCTAATATGATTGCCTTAATTGTTATGTAAACTACAACCAATTGCAATAAAAATCTTTTACAAATCTATTTAATTAGTTCAACATATATATATGTATTCCATAAAAATATATTTAATAGAACTATTAAATATATCATAACGCACCCAATTAAGCATCAAACATAAATTATATAATTTATTTCACACTTTATTCAAATAAACAAAACAAAAAAATGTAATACTATTACCCAAAAGATAAAATGAAAACACTTAACAAATCAAACAAAAATTTAACATACCTCAAACAAGAATGTTCTTTACATACTTCTCAATGATAAATATACACAACAAATCAAACAAAAACTAAACATACTTAATATACTTAAACAATTCAACCAAAATTTCACATCACTATATTATTTATGAAAATAAATGTAATCAAGCATCAAACACAAATGAAATTATTACTTTCGTACTTCATCCAAATAAATAAATCCAAACAAAATTAATAAGATACAATACAATTAACATAAGGAGTAAACTTCAATTAATATATACTTAACACACCTCAATATATACTTAACATTCTTATCATATTTTCTCCATTTATTCAAATAAATACACTTAATAAACAAAATTAAAATTTAATGTAATTCACATCAATATTTTACGATAAAAATAAATTACATATTAAACCAACTAAATCATACGAACAATTAATCATTTCTCAAAAAAAGAATATTATTCACACACTTACCAAAAATTAATATACAAAACAAAACGAAAATAAAACAAACATACTTAACATTCTTAAACCATTTATGAAAACAAAACATATATTACACATGCTTGCGTACTCACAACTATTTCAATTATTCAAATCAACATACATTACATATTAAATTAGAGTTACATTATACTTGTTTCCTATCAAAATAAATTCTCACAAAACCTAAAATACAACAATTAATGGAATTAAACATATACGCTAAAAAAAATACATTTAACATAACAATATTATTTAATATCCACATAAGCCTCAATAAGTATCAACCACAAATTAAGCACCTTATTTCATAATTTATCTAATTAAACAAATCCAAACAAAAATAACAAAATAATATTAACATACTTAGCAAATTTAAATTAATATATACTCAACATACCTAAATCTTACAAAAATATAACAAAAATTCTTAACATAACATATCGGACAAATTATAAAAAAGATTAAACATACCTCAAAAAACATACATGCCTAACATATTTAACATTTTATAATAAACAAACTTGTTTCACTTAAATTATTCACTTTAATAAAACATATTATACATGCTTTACATATTTAACATTTAAAATAATTAGATAATTATTTCAGATGTACATACTTAGCATGTTTTACTCTACTTATTCTAATAAACATATTTAATAAATTAAATAAAAAACTAACGTAATTCAAATTCATATTCAACAGAAAAAATAAATTATTTAAACTAAACAAACATGCTTCAAGATTAAAATTCACAAAAATGAACATCACATATCAAATTAACACAATTTTAAAGTGCAATAATTCTACTAACCTTTATACACCCGAAAAATCAAGCGGATTACTGGCAGTGGTGGCACTGGCGGCGGCGGTAGCGGTGGCACTGGCGGCGTTCGTGGCGGTGGTAAAACTTGGAAAACAAAGACCGCAAAACATATCAATTAACTTAACTATTTTAATTTCAAGCAACAAATTAAGCAAAAATATGACTTACTGTTGAATTTTTCGGCGACCGAAACCTTCAAATCTCACTTTCTCTCTCTTCCTTCTCCTCCCTCTCTCTCTTTTTGAACCTCAGCTTCTCCCTCTACGATTTGCAAATGCCGAACAAAATACACTCTCCCCCAAATTTAAAACCGAGAAGAGCACTAGCCTCGAGATCTGCGCTCCGCATCCCACGGAAAAATAGACGGAATCCGACGGGGTTCCGCCGGAAATCCCATCGGAAATTTGAATTTCCGTCGGGCCCCGTCTTATTTTCCATCGGTCTGTCTGATATTTTCCGACGCCAGTCTACTGCATCGCTTTGTCCGTCGGAGTTGGCCATCGTTTTTATAGTGTCTGAACCAGCAATTATAGATAGCCCAACATAGACCCAACCCGAATTCTACCTAAACCGAATTCGTACCAACCCGAACATGATACCCATAAGTGATCCAAACTCGAACTTCACCTAAACCGAACTAAACCCGACATGAACATGGTTGACCCAAAAGTGAGCCAAACCCGAACTTCACCCGACCTGAATCCAAACCCAACCCGAACATAGTTGGTCCGAAAGTGACCTCAACTGAACTAACACCCGATCTGTACCCGATCTGAAAGACCCAATTGCCAAGTCTAGTGAAAATGAAGATAAAAGAAAATATAGTCAGATTAATGGTGATATGGAAATAATATTTTTTAAGCTTGGATTGTGCAAACTAAAGCAAAATGCCTGTACTCCATTTCTGTGGAGTAATAGATAGTTTACAATTTTTAAATAGAAGGTCAATCGAAATTGGTATCTCTATAATTTTACAATTTAGAGGAAAGACTGTTACATCCTACCTAGTGGTAGAATTTTTTTGGGTATTGGATTTGGATTTGGAATTAGAGAAACTATACTTTTTCCGCCAAAAAAGGACCATTGAAATTAAAGGCAACCTATAATTGAGGACCAGTTGTCATATATTCACCATTATTCCTACAAGTTCCTTACAAGTTAGGGCATGTTGTTTTGTGGAGAAGGAATGAAATGGAGTAGGAAGGAATGATATTTTTCTTAAAAGAGTGAGAAGAAATGGAAAGGAATACGAAGGAATGGAATTGAGTGGGAAAAAAGATGAGGGTATTGATATCAAAGAGTGAGAAGGAATGAGAAGGAGTAAGTAATAGCATTTCTCATCAAGGAGTGGGAAGAAGCAAAAAGGGAATTCAGTGGAAAATCCAGCTAAATCAAGTGGCAGTTTAAAAACACAAGCAATTTAAAATTTTGAAACTAACAACAGTAGTAAAAATGAAATTACAAAGCTAGCACAACCAAGGTGGTCCTCGACGAGCTTTGATGTCTTGGAAATTATACATGATATCTTCATTTGATACCCTTTCAAAAAAGATAATCCTCAACAGAAGTCATAAAAATATCATTTAGAAACTTATGTAATATTTTGTTGCGCAAATTGGTCGTGATAAGCTTCATAACTGATAATACTCTTTTAGTAGTTGAAGTAAATTGGTAAACGTAATGCTAACTTCACAGGTATATATAGGTGAGGAAAGCTCATATGTGACGCATAGCAAGGCATCCAAGAGAGTTTCCTAAATTCAAATGAAGTTCGAGATACCGATCAAGCCAAGGAAGACAAGGCAAGCAAGCAATGACACAACAGATTCACTCCTTTTTCTCCTATTACAATCCAGAATTAAATATGGTTTTGGATGTGATGATCCTTGGAGCTTCCAAGATGTTCTATGGGCAAGTCCTACTTTCTTGGACTCCATAAGATGCTTAGTTTCAGCCGACAAAGATTAATTTTGGCCTAAGTATTATCGATTTTACTACATTCGTCCAAAATAGTAAAGGTATACTATGTTAGTTTCAATATGCCCATACTGAAAGATTAGGTGGGATTACCACCTATAACCTTATTTAGGGCTAATATTTTTGCTCAAGATGGTTTTCAACATCCTAAGGTATCAAGTCGTGAAGAGAAACCCAAATTATGATAAGTCCTTCATAGTGATTCAGCTGGATTTGCCAACCACTGCAGTTTGGGCTCATTTCTAACATGATTTAAGTTTCCAGTTGGTTCTCTCACCTAAACTAGATTTAGAGCTAGTTTTTCTATTTCGGATGCTTATCAATATCATGAGCAACCAATCCATTCATTAAAATCAGTTCTATGTTAAGTGTTCGTTGGAAAACCACCTTGATCTTTTCTAGTGCTAATCCGAGCTCACTAAGTTGTTTTGACTTTGTTGAGATGTTCGTTAATGGGGAGGATTTTGTGACCTACCTACTTACTTTCTTGGCTCATTATAACAGTTAGAAACATCATCATAGCTTCCTTTGCACCTTTGGAAGGCAAGTTGGCTAATTGGCTTGAAATGTGATAACCACTTGCTTTCTGATTAGAGAGCAGCAAAGTGACAACCAGTAGCCTACCTTTTCTCTCTCTTCCATGTGCAAGTGGCTTATTTAGATATAATTAATCATGTTCAAGCTTGATTTTACTTTAAATAGAATGTGTTAGCTAGACTCATACTTGTAATTAATTTAAGCTAAGCTTGTTTTACATTTCAATTTAGCTAAGATAGATTAAGTATCCAAAGGGGCCTACCTACTTGCTTGGTAGCTTAGGGGACGTGTGTATAAGCTTGCTTGGCTGCTTATTGCAACTAAAATTCCATGAAAGAAAGATCAGTTTTATTTTTTAAACAAATCCCTCTCAAATCTCATTTTAAACAATCAAAACGATTGCTAACTTTAAGTGGTTTCCTTTAATCTAAACCTGGTGGCTTAGCCTCTATAGTTTGGAGGGTTGAATCTTTAATTGTCTTCGTTGGTGGCATTATCTTTATCCCACTTATATCCTCTGTTTTGGTAGAACTCAGTTACTGAACCAGAATCAGGCTTGATCTAGATTGCGAATCAATCACGGTGCCTGAGTTTGCTTAAGCTCATGCATCAAACTAGTATCATAACTCAACCTAGTGAGTATTCACTTACAATTTTTTTTTTATTTGCAATCTTCCCCTATTCTTAAACCATGTTTCCGCTAGCGATAAAGAAGTTTAAATAGCTCACCTAGCTACAAAAGAACCATGAACACCTCAAACAACCTCCACTGATTTCCATTCCATGTTCGGGGAAGTGGAAAGTAATACGCCCAACCTAATGTCCCTAGGGGACTTACTTTTGAGGAAGCCCGTGAGTTAGGTATGGGAAAATGCCATGCACTAACTACCACATAAGCTTCAAACATTGTCTATGAAGGTTACCACTATTTCCACTAGGCTAGAGGAAGTTTTAGCTAGCTTAAGACCTGAGCCTAGAGGAGGAAGGAGAAGAGACCGTGGTTCTCAAAGGGATAATTCCCCTTCCACTCAGTCATCTTCTTCCGAAGATGAAGAGTCCTTAAGGAGGAGAAGGAGACCTCCTAGACAAGCCACTGATGACTTGATGGATATGAAATTTGACCCCCATGAATTTGAAGGTAACTTGAACTCGAAGTTTTACCTTAAATGGGCTCAATATTTGGAAAGATTATTTGAAATAAATGAATAATCTCTAGAGGAAGCTTTTAAAATTGCCATTTTAAACCTGAAAAAGTATGCCTCTCTTTGGTATGGAAACGCCAAAAGGCAGAGGCGCAGAAAAGGTAAATCCTAGATCAAAACTTGGTCCAAATTGAAAAATCTTATAAATAAGAGGTTTTTCCCTGATAACTATAAGCATGACCTTTATCTTAAGGTCACATCTTTAAGTCAAGGATGCATAAGTATTGAAAAATACATAGGGCGAGTTTCGGTGACTCCAAATCAGGAGTGGATTAGAGGAAGAAACCGAGCATAGAATGGCTAGGTTTCTAAGAGGGCTTGATCACAACGTTGCTAAGAAGGTTGAACTATAAGCTTACTAGACCTTTGACAATGTATGTGAGCTGGCCATCAATCTTAAAAACCATTCCAAAAATAAGAGAACATTCCCTGGTTGGTACTCACAGCCAAGCACACAAACAAAGCCCTCTATTCATCATAAGCCTGAAGCTGGACAAAGAGAAGATAGGAGCAAACACAAGGGTAAGGGCATTGTCAAGAGTTTCCTAAGAAACTTGATTGCAAAAGGTGCTTCAAATGCCAAGGGTATGGTCACTCTGAAGCTCACTGTCGGAAAGGAAGAGCACTTATCATTAGAAAGATCGAGGAAATAAACCAGATTCACTTGGAAACAAGTGAAGAAAAGGAAGAATTCGAGGAACAAGTTACTGTCCTACCTCTTCATGTGGGGGATAGATGCTTGTACTAAGAAGGATTTTGCATACCATGGAAGGATCCTAATTGGAAAACTAGGGAGAACATATCTTTTCACTCATAGTGTACCATCCAAGGCAAGGTATGTAGTTTGATCATTGATGAAGGTAGTTGTACTAATGTGGTTTCTATCCATTTGATTAACACACTTAGACTACCTACTATCTAACAGCCATGATCCTATTCACTTCAATGTCTTAAGAAAGGAAATGAGGTGCATGTGACTAAATAGACCTTGATTGTTTACTCCATTAGTAACTTTAAGGATGAAGCACTATGTGATGTTTTACCCATGGAAGCATGCCATATGTTGCTTGGTAGGCCTTGCCAGTTTGATAAAAGTGCTATTCATCATGAAAATACCAATACCTACTCCTTTAAAGTCAAAGGTCATAGTTATACTTCGGCCCTTTGGCCTATAAGTCAAGTCTAGCCTAGTATTAGGATAAATGGGGAGTGAAACACAAGTAAGGAAGCCTTATTTCTGAGTGAAATACGGGTTGAGAGCTCCATAAGTAATGTTGAAACTGTTTATGCCTAACTCATATTAGAAAAAGGAGAGAAAGAGATTGCATCCTCAACCTTAACCTCTTATTTAAGAGTTTTGAGGATGTTTTTCCTGCTGATTTAGCCCCGGGATTGCCTCCACTTAGAGGTATTGAGTACCAAATTGACCTACTGCCGAGAACTGCCCTATCTAACAAACCAGTTTATAGATGTAATCCCACGGAAACTAAGGAACTCCAAAGACAAGTTCAAGAACTCATTAATAGGGGATACATTAGGGAAAGCATGAGTCCATGTTCTATCCTTGCTTTGCTTATTCCAAATAAGGATGGAACCATGAGGATGTATGTGGTAACTGTATCATTAACAAAATTACAATCAAGTATAGGTGCCCCATTCCTAGACTTGATAATATGCTAGATGAGTTGCATGGTTCTAGGTGTTTTCTCGGATTGATTTGGGAAGTGGATACCATCATATTAGGATAAGAGATGGAGATGAGTGGAAGATAGCCTTTAAACAGAGAAGGGTTATATGAGGGGCTTGTCATACCATTTGGTTTATTTAATGCCCCAAGTAATTTCATACGATTGATGATCATTGGTCACTTCATTGTGATATACTTTGATGACATTTTGATTACCAACCAAATTGAGAAGGCCCACAAGAGTATGCGAGATAAGTATTTGAGGTTCTAAGAGGGCAGAAACTCTATGCCAGGACAAAGAAGTGTGAGTTTTTCATTCTACAACCCACTTTTCTTAGTTATGTGGTTTCAACTAAGGGTATTTTAGGTTGATCAAAGGAAGACTGAGGAAATCCAAACACGGCCTTAACCCAAGATAGTCATGGTGGTGAGAAATTTTCATGGTTTAGCTTCTTTTTACATGAGGTTCAATAGAGATTTCAGGTCAGTCATGACCCCATTACTGAATGTATGAAGAAAAGAGTTTTGGAGCGGTTCCAAGCTGCCCAGAAGGCCTTAAAAGACAATAACTAGAAACTTTGTCAAGGGCCTATCTTGGCCCTTCTAAACTCTGAAGATCTATTTGAGCTTGAATGTAATGTAAGTGGAATTAGGATAGGAGCTGTCCTAATCCAATCTAAGAGACCCATTGCCTACTTCGGTGAGAAACTCAATGGTTCCAAATGCAACGAAAGCACTTATGATAAAGAATTCTATGCTATTGTGAGGGTTTTAACTCATTGTGGTCATTACCTCAAGCCTAGACCTTTTGTGTTGCATTCATACCATCAAGCACTCAAATGCATCAATGGTTAGCACAAGTTGAATCCAAGACATGCTAAATGAGCAGAGTTTCCACAATCATTCAACTTAACTTGCAAACAAGAGTGCAAAAGTGAATGTCGTTGCAGATGCCCTTTCTAGATGGTATACTCTGCTTTTTATTTTGAAGGCTAAGGTACTTGGATTTCATTCAATCTAAGAAATTTACATGGAGGATCTAAATTTCCAGCTCTTGATCTAGGCAGTTCCAAAAGACATCTCCTACACCATCCAAGAGGGCTATCTATTCAAAGACAACACATTTTGCATTCTTAAGTGCTCTTTGAGAGAGCTACTGGTCTGAAAGGCTCATGATGGTGCTCTAGTTGGCCATTTTGGCCTAAAAAACTATTAATATTCTGAAAGAGCATTTTTGCTAGCCTAAGATGGGAGGGGATGTATGTTCACAAGATCATTTTAGCTTGCTCCATTTGCCATAAAGCCAAAAGGTACACCCCACTGCCCCTACCATTAAGGCCTTAGCATGATGTAAGTATGGATTTTAGTATGGCTCTCCTTAGGACTCAGAGGGAAGGATGCAATTATGGTGGTTGTGGATAGATTTTCTAAGATGGCTCACTTTGTTCCATACCACAAAACTGACGATGTAAGCTACATTGCCGAGATCTACTTCAAATAGATCATTAGGATCTATGTGGTGCCTAAAACCATTGTTACTGATCTAGCCCCCAAGTGTTTATCCCACTTTTGGAGGGGCTTGTAGAAGCAACTAGGCACTAAAATCTTGTTTAGTAAAGCAAATCATCCCCAAAATGATGGCCAAACAGAAGTAACCAACCCAACTTTTACTACTTTGCTTAAGAGTTTGATTAGCAAAAGTTTACAAGATTAGGATTTGAAGCTATCCTGTACTGAGTTTGCTTACAACAGGGCTTCATCCTATGCTACCAGACACTCGTCATTTGAGTGTGTGTACAGGGTAAACAGCGTTACTCCTATTTACTTGC
>NCQV01062136.1:12400-30788 GCA_002740545.1 Lophocereus schottii
GTCCTATACATACCTACATGAAGAAAAATATTGGTGATGACTTCTTTTGGCTCCAAATATTTGAAATCAAGCAAGCATATTCTCTCTCTCCTCGACCACCATCAATGCCTGACCATCCCTCTCCTCAAGCAAATCCAATCTCATCTCATTGTTTCTGGCACCATTTCCGACGCTTTCGCCGCCGGAAAACTTATCTCCTCCTTCTCCAACCATCCCTCGGTTTTCTCCCATGCTTATCACCTCCTTATTCGATTACCCCGTCGCTCAACTTACATGTGGAACTCCCTGATCAAAGCCTTGAGCGAAAATGATGAACCCATTAAAGCTCTGTCTCTTTTTAAGCATATGTTACATGCTGGGTTCTCACCAAACAATTATACTTTCTCGTTCTTGATTGGAGCTAGTATTGATCTGTCTGATTTGCCCCTCGGGTTTACCCTTCATGCTATGTCGATCAAATTGGGTTGGGAAGATTATGATTTTGTGCGAAATGGGTTGATACATTTGTATTCTGTATGTGATGCCGTAGATTTGTCTAGGAAGTTGTTTGACGCGAGTTTGAGCAAGGATGTTGTTGCCTGGACTGCTGCGATGAAGGGGTACGTGAAGGTTGGTCGGGTTGAGGATGCACGTCAACTGTTCGACAAAATGCCTGAGAGAAATGTGGTTTCTTGGAGTGCTATGATTACAGGGTATGCTAAAATGGGTTTCTTTAAAGAGGCTCTGGAGCTCTTTAATGAGATGCAGGTATGTGGGTTTTGGCCAAATCATGCTTCTATAGTTGGAGCACTCACAGCTTGTGCGTCACTTGGAGCTCTGGAGCAAGGGCGGTGGATACATGCATATGTAGATAGAAATCAGTTGGAATTGGATACCAAGTTAGGGACATCTCTTGTTGATATGTATGCAAAATGTGGGTGCATTGAGATGGCCTGTCTAGTGTTTGAAGACATGCCATGTAAGGATGTATTTGCCTTCACTTCTCTGATATCCGGACTATCAAATCATGGGATGAGTGGGAGAGCCATCAAGTTATTCAGATTGATGCAAAGTGAAGGGGTTAATCCAAATGGGGTGACATTCATATGTGTCTTAACTGCATGCAGTAGAATGGGTTTGGTAGAGGAGGGGTTGCAAATATTTGAGAGCATGAGGGACCAATACGGAATTGAGCCGGGAGTTGAACACTATGGGTGCATGGTTGACCTCCTAGCAAGAGCAGGTATGCTACAAGAGGCAGAACAGCTAGTGAGAAAGATGTCCATGGTGCCCGATTCTTTCGTCCTAGGTGCACTTCTTAATGCTTGTAGAGTTCATGGCAACATCGAGTTAGGGGAGGAAACGGTCAAACAATTAATAGAGCGAGGTCTGGACTACAGTGGAGTTCACACCCTTCTTTCGAACATTTATGCATCAGCAAACAAATGGGATGGAGTTGTGCAAGTGAGGGGTCAAATGGAGGAGAAAGAAGTGAGGAAGGTGCCAGGGTGCAGCTTAATAGAAGTGGATGGTGTTGTTTCGGAGTTTGGTGCTGGACAAAGGTCTCATATGCTAATGGAAGAGATTATGTCATCTCTGCTTCAAATAGACATGCACGTGCGATCCTTCGGGTTGGATCATGCTGTTAGACTCATTCCTGAAATTGGCTGATGTTTAGCCTAAGTTCAGGACCAATATTCATTTGATATTTTGAGCCATCAAGTGTACAACAACAACAATTCCTCCCAATGTGAGTCCCGCTTTTGCGGGACCTGGAAAGATCCAGATATGGACAGTCTTACCTTTGCAAACACATGAACCGACAAAGAGACTGATGCAGGAGCCATCAAATGTATTTATCTTATTTACATTGTTAAACACTTCTTTGTATGTCGGTGGAATTGACTTAGAAGATTGTTATTTGGAATTGAGGACATTCTTTGGCTCAAGCATGGAATATCCTTCCCAGTGTAAATCTTTAGTTTACCTAAAGTTACGCTATTTCACTGCCACTAGCAGAAAATTAAGCTGTGGCATTCAATTCTCCTTCATTGATGGTTATTTCAAGTCAATGACTTGTAAATTTGAAATTATTGTTCCATATAAAGATGAATGTGCTAAACAATTTTAGAAAGTGTCGGGGCTATAAAAGTTAAGATCTTTCATAGGTACATTTTAGATAATGTAAGGGCTATAAAAGTTTAGATCTCTCATAGGTACCTATGTAAAGGTTGAATGTGACAAACTTTGACATTTTTTCCTTAAATGTATGATCATGCAAGCTAAGCTAACTCGCTATGAAAGATTTCACTTCAACGACTTCATATATAAGTTGTGCATACATACATCTGTAAGTCACAAGTTTCTTTCAAATCTTATTGGAGTTATGAGAGTGCCTCAAAGACCCCCAAGAAAAGGAAGTGTTCATACTTTGCAAGTCTCTTCCAAGTCTCATCGAAGTGGTGCAGGTTATGATAACTACCTTAGGCCTTGTGTTCGAGGCTTAAGCCTGCTCATTTCGCCGTTTACAATTTTTAAGTTTTAATCTTCACATGCACACCTGACCTTCTCATTATCATCATCATCATCGGACGAAGAAAATTTGAAGAGAGGGAAACAAATCATATCTAAGTCACAATCCTTGCTATTTAGACTGTTAATTTTGCTCTCAAACAATCATCAATCATTCATAAACCCTAATCCCCTCTCCCTCCATCTCCTCAATTTTCTGACGACTCCACTTGTTGGTTCTTCACTCCATAGCTGAAGCCCGACCGCAGCATCCACAACACAGCAGGTCTGTCTCTCAATCTTATCTTGAATGCTGAAAGAATGAGATAACTTTGGTGGGTCAATGGATAATTTTGGTGGGTCAATGGATTTATGTTGCTTGTTATTTTATTTTATTGAAAATAAAACCCTGTTCATGTTGGTGCCGATTGCTGATGCAATTCAAAATTCAAAATTATGAAGCTTGAAAATCTATTGCTGAAGAGTGGAAATGAGTAGTTTCAAGATGAAATACAGGATGAAATACACGATAAAATTGTCTGAACCAACCTCTTAAGGTACAGGGGAAAAGCTTTTTGTATGATGTGAAATAGGTAAATCCCTGCATTGCCAGATTCCCCCTGAGGCAATCTGCACACTGCTATCCCCATTGGTTGACCTATATTGGAAATTTGTATAAGATTGGTTGTACCAAATGGCAACATTATGTACTGTGATTCATTATGTAACAATCTCCATGCTGAAGACTATGATTACAGTAGGACATTAATGGAATTTTCTTTGTAGTCGGAACCTTGGAGGATAAGGTGTGGATCAGAGCTTGAGGGATGAGTAGCTAACCTGGACCACAACTCTGCTAGCCCAACAATTGCCTATGGGGCAATTCCCGGTGCCAAGGTTCAAACCTGGGCAGGCTCAAAGGAAGCTAGCCTCATCGCTTGTTGAGCTATCCTGCTCACAGGTAAACCATCTTGTAGTAATTTGGCCTTTTTTTTCCAAGTGCCATTCTGCTCGTCACAAAGCTAAGTTGATTACTATGCTGCTGAGGTTTATGAGCTGAGAGTCCACTGGGGATGCTAGTTCTATTGAGTGGTCCATAGCTTGTCACCTATGCGCCAAATATGAGGAAACACTGGTCCATGAAATGGTTTGGTGGATTTGAATTGATTTACATGCCACCCTGTATGTTTTGCTTTTTCAATAGTCTCCGCTGTCCTGACAATGCTGATCTGCAGCTTCTCTTGGGTTTCACACGACCAGATCAATTAGTTTCTGAGTGTCACAATATCAGGTAACCCTTCTTCTGAAGTCTCTGCGGAAGGGAGTGAAAAGGGTCAAACCAGAATTTACTGATGGTCTAATCATCATAATTCTCTTTTAGCTATGGCACTGGCTTCACTGGTTTCCAGAAGCAGCATGCCATGTCTTTCTTCAGTATTTACCTGCTGCTCAAAATCAACATCGTCTTCCAAACCACAGACTAATTCAAAGAAACTCGACCTGGGTATCAGCCGAAGAGTAGGAACCATAGCAACTACGGTGTCACTATTGCTGGTAACTGATGTGATTTCGAGTAACCAAACAGCCTGTGGTTTCGAGTTTAGAATGACAGTCCCTGACCAAACACTTGGAGAGGCTGGGAGTATGATAAAATATCATGCACAGGCATTACTAGATGTGAAGTCTCTTATAGAGGAGGAATCTTGGAGAGAGGCACAGCGAGAACTGAGGAAGAACGCAGCCTACCTAAAACAAGATATTTATACAATTATTCAAAGCAA
Source organism: Lophocereus schottii (assembly GCA_002740545.1). NCBI lineage: Eukaryota > Viridiplantae > Streptophyta > Magnoliopsida > Caryophyllales > Cactaceae > Lophocereus > Lophocereus schottii. The sequence goes on from NCQV01062136.1 coordinate 16,672, forward strand.
AGAAGGCAGTGTCAGGCCCCTGCTGAGGAGGCTCTATTCTAATTTATTCAACCAAGTTACAACGGTAAGCGGCCTTTTATTTGGATGCATAAATCAATATTTACATTGCAACATATAATCAGATTGGCTGTGCATTTTTTCAGATTTCATTCTCTTCCTTGATTTGTACACACAGCGGTGATAACCTCTGCCATGCTCATGTTGGGGCTTTGAGTGTGCAGCACGGCCATTGGTATAGGACTCCGGCAGGTTTATGAAAATTGTGTGTTTTTAGCACAAATGAAGTATAGACTGTAGAGTGTCTATTACCAATGTCGAATAGTCAAGTATCGGACATGCAACTTAGGTGATATGATGATTCTGAGTAACATAGCTTCATAATAGGCAAACGGACTTGGTTTTTCCGAGGAGTTAATATGCACGACAACAATTTGCATTGGCCAGTTTCATATTCACGGAGCTCCTTACAAGATATTTATATTTCTTATATCATATTGCAGTTGGATTATGCAGCAATAGACAAGGATGCTGCAAAAGTATGGAATTGCTACAATAATGTTGCAGCTGCCCTCGGGGACATTTTATGTAGAATCCAAGTAATATTATTGTCATTAACCATTCATTGGCAGAGCCACAGTTTTAACTCTAGAGGGTCAAATTATTCTCTAATTATTAATACATGGGAGAGAGTAAACTTGAGGATACTTAATTAGCAGTATTGTTAGACACAGTAATTAAACTAAAAAAAAATGTATTAACTTGATTCCTGGGAATGCAGAGATCAATAAGCTGTCACACAAGGGTGCGTCATCCCACCCAATATCATCAGTATGAAAAACATAGGCATAATTTCTAAGGAATCCTGGTGCCCCCTCTGTGATCACCACCATCATAATTCAACAACTAACAAGAACAGCTAAGCTAGTGAACCAATACTTCATCTTTATCAAATATCATTAAAAATGGAGAAAGAAGAACCTGAACACAGTTGAAGAGCTTGGCATCCTTGTTTTCAGATTCCAATGCATAAAGGGTTGGATAGAAAACCTTGTACCTAATCAATCAAGATCCACGAACACGAAGCAAAAAGGAATTGAATCAATTTTTCTGCATCAACTTGAACTCAAAATGATCACACCAGCAAAATGATGACTCAGGGAAATAGGTATTACTTTTTGCAGCCTTTACCAACCTCTAAACCCATCCAGACATGGAGGAAGCAGCATAGAACCCAAGCCAGCACCACATATGTATACTCCTTTTGCAGCACAGGCAGCACTGATCCTTTTTAATCCATGTTCGGGTCAACTATCTCTGTTTCAGAGGTCCAAATGAAATTGATCTCTTTGGCGGCGAGAATGGAGAGGTTTACATGTTCCCAGATTCATTTCCCAAAACCAAAAAAAAGGGGGAAAAAAAGAGAGAAGACGAAAGCATCACCTATGCAGGTGGGCAGCATTCTAATATCACTGAGTTTGCTTGGTATTCATTGGCAGCAGCCCTTTCGGACATCTTATTTAGAACCCGAATAGTATTATCGTCCTCAGGTATTCATTGGCAGAGCCAGAACACCACCCTAAGCGATCAGATTGTTCTTTTAATATTTCCGCAATTTTTCCTACCTTCTATATTTTTTGGTTGCATAGCACACGTCTACAGGACATTGTGTTGCTCAATACTTAAAAGAGAGTTATACTTTGGACCAAGAATTTCAGTGTGGGAGCATATCTATACATTAGATGCCCAAAGAGGTGACCAGTCTGAATATCGTAATATGCTGTGAGCTGCTGACTAGTGTTACCACCAGTTCTGGCTTGCAGCATTTGGCACATTGCATTGTCCAGACGTAGACCTTCAGATACCAGTCAATACAAGTTGCTACTGAAACCTCACATACGCATGACATTGCGTTGGTAATGCGGAGATCAACAAGCTGCAAAATATTAACAATCTTAATGCACAATTAACAAAACAAGATCAATCCAGATTTCACAATGAAGTTTACGAAAGGAAAACAGAGGTACATCAGAAGCTACGCTAAAGCACAAAAGGTGTAGATAAAGTACATTCCAAGAAAAGATTCCAGATGAAGAAAGAAATAAACAAGGAAATGCAGGCAGCAGGTAGAATCGGTTCTTCAAGCCGTAAGAAGGCTGATCCCGAACTTAATTGTACAGACCATCAGACCCAGCATAGCCAGGAATCCATATTTCCTGTAACCAAACATGAACCAAAAGTTTACAAGAGCCCAGAGTAGGCTGACAAGCAAAAAAACCATTAAAAACTTTCTTTTTAATACAAACAAAAAGGCAACAGACAAATCTCTTAAAGAGGAAGGATAGATGCAAAACAGCATATAGCAAGGGAGCAAGATAACCATTGCAAGCTTTTTTTTAATTAAAAAAAAAAAGAAACAAGCAACAGAGAAGTTTTTTAGAGAGGAAGGATGCGCACAAGACAGCATATAGCAATGGAGAAAAATAACCATTACAACCTGAGCAAAGAACCAAGGGGACATGGGGATCCCAGTGGCCACACCATCTCATCCACCATATATCTCTCAAAAGGCTCCTATCATAATACGAATCTATAAGTTCAAGTGTCCACAGCTTTTACCGATGATGTTAGATACAAGGCCCTTGAAAGTAAAAAAGTCAGCTTGCTAACTATTCGACAATAAGGAAAAAGAGGATAGTCAAACAAGATGATTTAGCTTTGCAATTGCACCTACATCCATTTAAATTTTCGGATGCAAGGATGAAGAGCCCCTACGATTCTCTGGCATTCCCTAAACCCATCAGGCCAACTGCATTAGAAATTATCATAGAAGGTCCAATACATCGAATTTATTTTCCCATGAAATCCAAGGGCTTGTTTCATAGTCTTGTGCCCAAAAAGAGAAGGGGAGTTCCTGTTTGACTAATAAGTCCACATAAAACTCTTCTGAACACCGATTTGAAGGAATAAGAGAGAAGATTGCCAAATCAGGACAGAAGAAACAGACACAGACAATGAGATCAAGCAGGTCACGTACATTTACTCCATTCACCGCCTCCAACCGCCAAAAAAGATGGTCATGCAAACTCTTTAAGCATATTGTGGGCAACAAATCAACTAAGAGATGGGGTCCTGATTTCATTTCACACATTTATCAAGCCCATAAGACCTAAATCTCAATCCTAAACACGAATCTCTTTCAATTATCAACTTGTTTTATCTGATGACACAGGAAGCAACCCAAAGAAGACACCTTCAGCAATGAAGTTTTTTCCCAAATATCAAATACTCTCATTTTGAATATGTTTCAAACATGGTGTATAGATCAAGAGCAGGAGGAAGATGATGATAGAGGATGCCTCAATTACCTCCCAAATCCTTCCTCTTCTTTGGAGGGGATTTGCGATATGCCCTTTTCTGCATCCATCATATGTTTTTAAATGTCCAAATCCCCCCCCCCTTTTTCTTGTGTCCAATTTTCTTAATGGTCTGAATCTTCTTATATAAACAAGGCATGAGATGCTTCCGTGTCTTGAGGCAAAATAGCTCACAAATATAACCCAACTAAGCTAATAAGTTTGAAAACACAAAAATCCAAATGTAAGCAAAATCACAATCCAACCACATGCCAGAAATCTAAGCCTGTTTCTCTACCTAACAATTGTGCATTGGGGAAGAGGAAAATAGAGACATACCCGACATTAAGTCGTTTCTGGGGATCACCACTAGCATAACCAGTGAAGTAAAAGTAGCGGCTGATGATGTACAAGAGACCAAGCCCAGCACAGACACAAGGATGCTTCATCCCACCCAATATCATCAATATGAAGAACACTGGCATCATTTCCAGGGAATTTTGGTGCCCTCTCTGCGTCATCACCGTCATCATAATTCAATATTCAACAACCACCACAAAAAAAAAAAAAAAAACACCAACAACAACAAATGAAGTGGTGTTCAAAAGCAATTATGATCAATTGAAATACAGTGACACAGACCTGCACACAGTTGAAGAGCTTGGCATCCTTGTTCTCAGATTCTGAGGCATAAAGGGTAGGATAGAAAACCTTATACCTATTCAACAAAGACCCACAAACAGAACATAAAAAAGATCAAATCTTTTCATAATAATTTGCACAAAAATCATCAACACATCAAGAAATGGCATAGTGAAGCAAATGGGCATTACTTTTTTCGGGCTTTTCCGACCTGAAAACCCATCCATAAATTGAGGAAGCAATACAGAACCACAACAAGCACCACATATCCGTACTCCTTGGGTAGCACTGATTCTATTCCGGCCATTTTCTCACTCGTTGGGTGAATGGTCTTCGCTCCAGAGAGTGTTTAGTCGAATTTGAGTTTATCCCTTCGGTTTTGATCTGATTAAGAGTGGGAGTTTTTATAGTAGATTCATAAAATAATAACGGATTACGCAACAGTAACGCAATCGATGAGGTGGGATTGGGGAAAGAATTCCAGGGATTGGCATTGACAATCTGGTAGCTTCTTTTTTGTCCCAGCCAACGGAAATAAAGGCGTTCGTGTATGGAATTGGAACCTTTGCTTGGCCGCCGACTCGCCGCGACGACTGAATTTACTTTGTCGACTTATCAGACCCCCACAATATAAAATGCTTTTTTAAAAATACTATTGTTACTATCACAGCAAAAAAATAAAAAAGTATCCTATCAAATTAAATAACATCTCTTTCCCACAATACAAAATTTACTTTAGGATACATTTTTAATTTTTAATACATTTTATGGAATCCATTCAACTATTATTTGTCATTTAATTATATTTCATATTTATAGGTTATAATTTATATTTTGTATAATAATAATAATAATAATGAAAATAATAATAGTGATAATAATAATGATGATAATTTGTGTTTGTCATAATAATAATATTAGTTATTATTATTGATACTATATAATAATTAAATTACTTAATTAACTGGATTAAATAAATTGTAACTATTCTTTAAATGTAAAATAGTGATTGTAACGCATAACAATAATTAAGGGAACAAAAAAAAATCATATCCCATTATTTTGTACAAATTGAAATGCAAATTGAGATGCTCTTAAGAGCATCTTCTCTTTCTCTCTCCTCTCTCCTATCCCATTGTTGTATTCTCTCTCCTCCATTATGATTTGTTAATTAGTATAAAGAGCATCTCAATCTACTATTAGGGATGGTCTTATGACCTCTTCAGATTAAAGGATGTTTTCACCGATTCTCTTCAACGTGTCACAACAATAGTAGCTTATAAATGATGACTTTATCATATAAATTGTGTTTTATGGTTTGATCGCGTATCTCAAATACTAAACACAATATGCATGAACATGCCAATAAATTTATCTAAATGCCTTGATATAGCTTATAATTAGCGTTTATGGGTGTAACAGCTTCAAATAAATTTCTAACATAAAAGCATGTCCTTCATTTCAGATAGTCTGTTTTTTAAAAAAAGAAAAGAAAAAACTTAACTTCAGTTCCACAAACCTTCGCCGAAACAAGAAGTTTACAGGTAACGCAACAGTTAAAGACAAAGTAAATGTAAGTTATTACGTACAACCGGGTGGACAAGCGGGCCCACCAACAGCAGTTTTGTTCTTCCAACTGCTGAGCCTGGCCCTTTTTTTAAAAAAAAATTTCATGCTCCTCAAATTTTTAAAATCGCAGTTTTCATTCTCCCAATTATTCGATTACTCTTCGCTGCTTCGATTGTTTTAGTGTTCAGCAATTATTAAATGGCTGGATTTAATCTTAACGTCGTTATTGATGATGAATCATCATCAAGCGGAATTATTCGTCAAGTTTGATAACATTTTTTGGATCTCTATTTTTGTTTTCGGGATTGGAAGTTGTGTTCATTAGTTTTGCGTTTTGACGAGTTAATTTTGAGATTTTCGAACTGGATTGCATTCATTCCATGTAAATTTTGGTTTGTGACATACGAGAAACGATAGCTCACCATTATGAGTTATGTGCTGACTAAATATAGTCGTTGGCTCACTAGAGGTATACATATGTTTCCCTATGCTACAGAGCAGTTTTTTGCTCACTAAAAGAAACGTTTATGTTGTTTTTGCATATGATACTTTATTTTTTCACATCTACATTAGATCGTTCTGTTGCTGAGACTGTTGATGTTGATTATTATGTTATAATGTTGTGTAATCCTTCTGGTGTATCAAAAGGCAACAGCGCATTCATAAGATATATAATATATTTAATGAGCAATAGAATATTAGTAAGAAATATTTATATTATCTTTTATTATGACATAAGCGCATTCGTATTATACATATTTAGTTAGTATAATACAAATTTAATCCAACTCACCAAAAGTATATCATAACTCACTAAATATAAGTCATAACTCACTAAAAGACAAATATATCATACTTTAGAATATGAACAAAAAAGTATATGTGCTAACTAAAATTGATTGTTCACTCATGTTTTATTATGAATGATTAGTATTCTACGCTAAATCATATTGGTCACAAAATATATTTTATAACTCACCAAATATCTATCATGGCTCATTAAATAAATAGCATAGCTCATTAAAAAGAATAGTATAGATAGTCAGCAAATAATATTGTGAAGTACTTGGATTATGTTACAACTCAATTATTTTTTACTATACTATAAGGGTGTTTGTATTATATTTTGTGAGTATAATAGAAATGTAGTGAATTTATTAAATATAATCCAACTCACTAAATATATGTCATAACTCACTAAATATATGTCATAGCTCACTAAACATATGTCATGGCTCACTAAAAAAATATAGACAACTGGAATATAGTTTAGTGAGTTTCATATGCATACCAATACTTTTTTTAGTACAATAGCACATTTTAGCAAATTACATCGTATTTTTACTAAGTGAAACCTAGGATACATAAGATGCATTGATTTGATCTATCTGCTCACTAAAAGTATGTATTAGCTCACTAAAACTGTATCTCAGCTCATTAAGTATTGTAGTGAGTTGAAATTCGATTGTACAATTGGTTCTATACAACTAAATTGTATGATATACTAGCTCAGTAAATAAATATGATTGCTCACTAAAAAAATATAAATAACTAGAATATAGTTTAGTGAGTTTCAGATTCACAAAAACACTTTTTTAGTACAATAGTATATTTAATAAGTTATATAGTATTCTTACTAAGTGAAACTTAGGTATATAAGATATATTAGTTTTGGTATGTCTGCTCACTAAAAATACGTATTAGTTCATTAAAACTGTATCTTAGCTCACTAAAATATTTTAATGAGCAATATATTATTTTTAGTGAGCGAAACTGGATGCACAACAGCATATTTTAGTGAGCTATGGGGCATTTATGGTGAGCCGAAATCCGGCGGTTTTCTTTGTGTTTTGTACGTGGGGGCAATTTGTGGGCCTGGTTGTACAATTGCATTTGTACAACCGGATGGACGATATAATTTCTGCAAAGTAAAGCCCACTGTGATAACAAACCACAATTTCGATGTAACTCATTCGTAAACAGCAAAACAAGCATCCAGCATAAATTCCTTCTCAATAGAGTACACATTGAAAAGATCAAACTGTAAATAGTCTTACCTTTGGAACAAAAAGCGTCAAGAATTTCTGTATAACGAATTACCAAGATCAACAGACGGTAGACTAATGATATACCACCCTTCCAGGGACAAAAACTGTACTTGTAGTTTTAGTTTTGGTGACACCAACTGAAGGATAACATTCAATTTGAAGAACTCGTCGATGGCATTATGCATTATACGCATATGCAATTCCTGCTCCTTGAGTCAACTAATACTCGAGAACAAAAAGAAATGGCATCATAACCTGTGAAAAGCACTCAGGCAAAAAAAAGGGTAAAGGCACAGTAATTTCATTCATCTTCATCAGTAACAGGAAACGAAAACTACTAGTGGAGTAGCAACAATCGAATAACTCATCCTACATGTTTTATTGACCGCCATGACAAAAATTAGAATACATTTTGATATACAAAAGCTGAGGTAAGAGAAAACTATCCCTATGGATCGAAGAAACAATTTCTATGGAAACAAAACAGGGGAACTAAAAAAAAAACAAAAATTATGTGACTAGTACCTGTGTAAAAAAGTATGAGAAAAAGAACAAAAATGAATGGTTAATCAGCTTCCAAAAAATTGCAGCTTTCTGGGAAGGTTTCCCCCCTTGAACATGAATAAAGCAGGCTTGCAGCAATGTGGGGAAAACACAGACTGACTTTGGCCTTGAAAAGGTGCTTCAAACTGCCGCCCCAGCCGAATGGAGGCAAAGAATATTGGTCTGCTGTGCAGCCATACTGTTTCAAAAACTGTCCGAAAAAGGCCCAGTTTGTCAGATCAAGCGAAGAGAGACGATCCTTTCTGCATCGCTTCCTAGAGTCAATCAATCATCGGGGTCCATTTCCTCATCCTGCTCCAATGATGGTTTTGACTCTGTTGTTGAGTCACTTTCATCAGGTTCAAGCTGTGCATCTAATTCGGCCTCATCTTCTGTAGATGACACATTCCCATTCTTCATGGTTTCTTGTAAGCTGACCATGAGTCCATTCTCCAGCCATTTCGGGCACTCATCTACAGCTCCATATAATGAACGAAGAGACTCGGACGCAGTGGAGGTCTTACAAGAGCATTCAGGAACGGGGTAAGAAAGGAAGTTAGCTGGTTTTGACAGCTGTAGTTCCCTTAGAAGACCCTCGGCACCAACACTCTTGTTTAAATGCTCTCTCACTGTGAGAACCCAAGTACGTTTGGGATGGTAAAGATTATCACTAATACTACTGAACTGCTCTGCCAGATACTTCCTGATCAACATGGATGAGGTCTAGCAATTAGGAACTTGGAATAAGCATAGTTAAACCTTAAAGCTCAAGAATGAGGCTCAGGGATCATTTGTCCAAAGATATACTTTTCCAGATGGTCTTACACTTTGATCTTAGGGACTCATGCTGGGCCTGACATGACACGATGACAAGAAACAAACTAAACACAAAATAAAGGAGGTTTGCTCAGAGATTTTTCAACCTACTCAGTTAAATAGGTTAAACACTCATAACCTGCTCAATGAAATAGGCTAAATAAAGGATATGATTTTTGACACACATGACTTACTCTGCCACATTTAACCAACTATAGTACATTATTTGAATGACACAAACATGATCAAGTCCCACCTGACTTCATGCCCATCTCTGGATCTCACTGCGGTAAACAACTAAAGTATGTTCTTTGTCTCTTAACTCTTAATTATAAATTAAAACATCAGTATTGCACGCAAATGGGCAAACCACTAAAGTATGTTCTTTGTCTCTTAACTCTAATTCTAAATTAAGACATTGGTATTGCACGCAAATGGGCTTCCCTCAACTGGATATCCTAACTAGTGCATGATCAACTAGCCCAGACACCCTGAAGTTAGACACAACCCAAACCCCACCCCAAATAAAGCTATATCCAGCCTTGACTGAACTCAAAATATTCTTGATAAGCTAACTGCAGAAACTAACAAAAAGATGGCCCTCCAGCTAGAAGCATCTAATATGAATCAAAATAAACAGGGCAGCACAGGCGAGAATCATGCCATGCAAAAGACAAGTACCAAGTATACAAAAGCAGGGAGTACCTGTCTGGTCGATATGTCCTTAAAGATGCCATCTCATAAAGTCTGGCGCCCATGACCAAACTAGCAAAATCTGGCCATCCACTACCGTCATTATGAAAGCCAGGGAAAAATGCATCTGCTTCTACTGAGACGATGTAATCAAGAGCAGCCCACAAAAGTCTATGTGCCTGAGCCCTCAAGTTGACTGGTGAGGGGTCAGGCTCTACTTCCCTCTCAAGAATCCAACCATACCATCCTTCCTTTTCATGATGATAAAAAGGCCTATCAGGAGGAGGAGGAAGAGGCCGAGGGCGGGGACCTGCCTTGTTCCATTCGTCTTTCAGCTGCTGTACACTTTTGGATGGGGGCGGCTCCACAGAAACATCCTCAAGTGGTTTCTCTGGGCCAAACAAATTCGACAACTCCTCCTTAGTGCACATTGAGGTGCGATCTACCAAGTTTGTGTACATGGCGCGCAGAGGAATCAGCACCCTTTGACCACCGAAGATTTCTGAACCTACCACATATATCCTTGTGTGTGGAGGATAACCCATAGCTCGAAGTAGCAAACCTACCTGAAGAACACGGTAAGTTAACCGGCCAAGAAGTAAAGGAAAAAAGTTCTAACTTACAACTCTGTTGCAAAGAGGAAGGGAATTTCAGTAATAAATTACAGAAGTTGCAGACAACTGCCAATTAATGGAAAATGGAAGAGTGGAGATAAACCAAGAATGAAGGTAGGAGTATTGTGAGATGCAAACATGAATCAACCATAAATATCCTTCACATAGAAGAAAACATTGCATCTAATCCCATTCAAGCACTCTTAGCCAGTGGCCCACTGCAATTATAACTTCTGAGGAGTGTCGATATATCTTCAGGTCTGATTTTATAAGAGTTTGAGAAGTATAGAGCTTCAAGGATAGGATAAGATGCATAGACAATCAACACAATAATCTCAGTCCACATTTCAGATAAATGTGATCTCTCCACTCTCCAGCAAAGTAATTACTCCTCCACCCGCCATATTGCCAAGAACAATATTATTTTGGTGATGATGATGCCACACATATCCTTAGTCTGCTGTAAGTTCTAGTGCCTATAGCAATGGCATGATTCTAACTCAGCATGGAGAAAAGAGCTCACTATTCAGGCTAACTCACTCGCTGAGTAGATGCGGGTGCCTAAGCACAGGTAAAGACATACAATTCTACATCAAGATCCCGGTGCTCAAGGAATCATGAGGATCTAGGTATTGATCACCAACCGACTTATCAAAGATAGCTAGCATAAGCAACGGAACACTGGCGTACAAAAGAAACAGCTAACTTACAGAATCTTCATACTCGCAATCCCTTATTTTTCGAAAGCAAAACACAAATCCCTCGGTCAACTCAAACAAGCACAGCAGCATGGATGTGTAAATGAAGGACAAAACACAGGCACCAAGACTCCAGAGGGTGTTGTCAGTTGTCCATCAGCCAACGACGAGACCAACAGTTACAAACTTGGTGAGCTTGTATACAAAGGGAGTAACTCACTCCTCCCTCATTTCATAAATCTTCCCGAGTACAACAATTGTACTAATATGTAGGTGATTGTAGGACAAATTGTCCAGTAATGTGCTAAATACTTGATGTGTATATTAAAGATCATGCTTGTTTGGCGTTGACATGGCAGATGGTTAATTATACATTGTGAATTGACATATATGTACATCATACCAGATTAGGTTTTCATTGGTTTATGTCGAAGTAATTTGTCATAGAAAACATTATGTTATGTCACTTTATGTGGGAAGGGAATTTTGAATCTACCAATCAGCTACCACTCCATTGCCCATTGCTAGAGCTCTTTGGGAGTCAGCACTTAGTTTCTTGGGCCCTGCTTCGGTTCTGTCTAATTCTATGACTCTGAAGGTTCTTTCAAAATAAAAGTCGATCAAAAAGTCATGACAGGCACTCAAGCTATTTTTGGATGATTTGGAAAGAAAGAACTCGGAGAGCTTATGATGGAGTTGAGGTTCCTTTCGACCACATCAAGGATAAGTGGCTTAAGACTTTCTAATTTGGGGTTACAGCTATGAATGAGGCTCCGCGATCCTCATTCCTCCATCCTCCTCCTCCTCCCACCAAAATCCCCCAGACAATCTTCAGCTCTGCAACCACTTCGTCCACTGTCGTCAAACCCTAGCTCCGCCACCGTCCCCCGTCCTCCAGCGAAACCGTTTCCTTAATACAATATTCTCTCGTCCTCCTCTGCAGCTTCCTTCTGTCTTTGTTTTTTGGCGTCGTCGATCTTCTGGTTATTTCCCTAATATTGATCAAATCGTAAAAGAAGGGAACGGCTGACGCAGTGGCTGCCACCGGCCTCACCAGTCGTCAATCGCAGCCCTCGTCTGCCGTGCCGTCTGCCCACAGATCAGAGAGAGAGAGAGCTCTTCAGTCACCGGCCATCGTTGTCCTGGGATTCAGACGCGGTCATTGGAGGTTAACCTGAGACCCGCTGGGTCTTAGGTCTTCGGAAGCCGCCGAAGTCCCTGCACTGGCCGCCGTCTGCTCTTGCTCGTTGGGTTTTCGCGTTCATCGGGTGAGTCTTTCCCAGATCTATCTCCAGGGGGTGGGTATTCTCCTCTGCCGACGTGAGGGCTAGGCTGGCCGGTGGTTTCTGTCCCTGCCGGCTCCCTCCACGCCAGCGACTGAGACTTTTCCAGCAACCGGAATTTTGCCAGAATCTCGCCGGCGCACTGTTTCCGATTCCCTATTATGAGGACAGCCCGGTGGTGGTGTTGGTCTTGTCATTTTCAATTCCAGCGAGCCACTTCCCCCTTTGGTTGGTGTAGTGCTCTTTCATTTTCTTCCATTCCTGCTGGGCAATCCACTATTGAGCTGGTATTAGCCGGCATTATGAGGGGCGGCTGCAAGAAATTTGTGGCTATTGAAACCAAGTCGTTTGATCTCAGTGTGGTTGGAAACAGAGAGGGCATATTGAAAATCTTGGAGAATGGGAGGGGGAGGAGATTCTCCATTTTTTTACCTAAGCCAATTGCTTTGTGGTTGATAAGAGCTTGGTGTAGGCTTAGGAAGTCTAAATCAGCTTCTTGGTGTAATCAAATGAGGCTTCATTCCAGGACTTATATGTTGGAATTTAAGAGCAATCTTGCTAGGAATCTTACAACTTTCGGGAATCAAAGGCGGCAATAGAACTTTTGTTATTTTCCCAACAGGATGGAATGATCGGGGTGGGTTAAAATCTTTGATTCAGTAGCAGAGATTGTGGGTCAGTCTCCCCTCGAGCTAGTTTTGCATCTGAAAGGGTGCCATTCGCAAGCATTGAAGTCTAAAAGCTTTGGGTTGGACCCAGCTCCCCTGCCAGCACCCACAGTTTGTTGCCCTCAGTGTGGTTTCATTGGTGAACCAGCATGCTTTCTCCGCTCCTATGCTGGTGTTTTGTCATCTCCGCCTTTGACTGCTGACTTGGGGATAAAATCTCCAATGGAAACATCCTCTTCTCTAGCTGTTCATGGGAATGGTGAGCTCCTGAGTTACCCAGGAGGAATGGAAAGTATCTTAGCCATGTTTATAGACATCAACCAAATCAAGTCTATGTACGTAGGAGCTCTTTGAGTTCAACCTCGAAGGAAACTAATAGAGACACAACTAGCAATGTGGAGGTAGCACGAGCCGTAGCAAAAGGAGCCCCTGATGCCTCTCTTGCTTTGTTAGCTCCTACTTCAAGTTCCTCTTCAATTGATGAGGCTGCACTGTTTGATCCAGCAAGGCTAGAAGTTGATATTACGGCTGGAAGTTGATATTGCTAATCAGCTTTATATTCGCACAACTATTTCTCCAGTGAGGGATGATTATGCTCCTCCATTAGTAAGGAATGAGCTGGTGAGGAGTGTGTCTTCTACTTCTTAGACCTATGCATTATCTTCTCCCCCTTTGGAGACAACTCATACGCCTTCTGCTCCTTATTCTTGGCTCAATGATATGATTGACCAACCTACTGCCTTAGTGGTTAATCCTCCTCCTCTTTTTTCTGTGGGAAATCACTCCTCTCATTCTATAGATTTGGGTCTCGGCGTATTTGGTGGTGTTCCTTGCGACTTACCTAGAGAAGTGGTTCGGGATGCACTTGCTATGAGTTTAGGATCTTGAAGTAGTGCATCTTTTTCAAGGGTGGTTGACAACAGTTATGAGCATCCTGTGCATGAGTGGCCATTAATGTCCATTGCTCGGTCTAATGTTGAAGATGTGAAAACTCCTTTAGCTATTGATTTCTCCTTTCTTTAGAGTTCAAGTGATTCGTTCTCGGTAGAAGATATTTGGAATTGAGAAAATGTTAATTCTGGAAATATGTCAAAATAGATGGCTTCCAAGCTCAAAAGTATTGCTGCCACTATTGGCGTGGCCTTTTCAGGCAGTGAAAGTGAGATTATTCATCTACTCTCTAGAATTGC
>NCQV01062136.1:44136-55183 GCA_002740545.1 Lophocereus schottii
AAAGGTGAAAGGCAAACCTGAAAAAGCTCAGCACATCCATGATAAGCTAATGTCTCTCTCACAAGGCCTGGATGATAAGCAAGGTATGGATGACCTGACGCTCGTAATCTGGAAAGGAACATTACTTTCAGATAATATATCGCAGAATTTTAAAATAAGTAACTTCAATCAGGAGTAATAGGTTGCAAATACGGAATCCTTGGCCTATAAATTCAACCAATTTTTTCTTGGGGGGTGGCAATTGAAACTAGTCTGCCTATTAATTTTTCCATGAAAAAGCACTTGAGAAGCTGATTCAGTATTGATTAAACTTGAAACTATCTGGAAGTAGAGTCCGGACGGTTAACAGTCCTCAAAACTCCCTAAATGAGATTAGCAGATTCATAGCAATGTAATATTTAATTTAATTCACTTTCTTCCAACTCAACATGCATTACCGATGACAATCCAAATGTGAGCACCAAAGGTACACCATGTAACCATTTTTATGTCTGCCACTTCAACTAACCACCTTATTCCACTACCGTTCATGACTATAAGAAAAAGATTACAAAATTTTCCATCTACCTTTTCCACATCCTGACAGAAATATTTGCTATGCAAGCAAATGCGTAATTACCTTTTCACAATCTCATGCCCCAGTGCCAAAATTTCTGATCGAAAACGTAGCGCATGATAAGCCACCCTGCATCTAAGCCTTTGATACTCTGCCAAGCTATGAGGAAGGGTGCTCTGCACAAAGAAACACAACCAAAGAAATGACATAATTAAACTTCCCAGTCAGCTGGTTGCTGTTTCAACAGGACCTCAGAGAGTCAAAATACTCACAAATTACCCTAACAGTGCCCAAAGCAAGCATGAATACATATTAACGGAAAAAATAAACAGGTTCCAGCAAAAAATTATATCTTGATAGTAGGGGACTCTATGGTCTAACAAATTGTATAGAGTTCTTGGTTCATCCACTCTGATAATCTTCTTTGAAATAGAAAAACTAAGAGAAACACATTTATGCAGAACAGAATATTTGTTGAAGTTCTAGAGTCGGAGGTGAAATTAGAAGATCACAAAATTTCCAATAAAGATGTCAATAACATCAAGAGCCACCTAGGTTTGTCATAAGCGTTAACAGCACTCCACAAATTCATAATTGTCACTCACTCAAAGTCAATGATATTGAAACCAATTTAGATACAGCACATTTGTATGAGAGGCTAGTAGTAACACTAAGGAGTACAGCATTACCTGCAAACAGCCTCCATCGGAGAGCACTAAACCAACAACCTTTGCTTTTTTCAGCACGGGTAAAACTTCACTCGTATAGTAACTCGGGGAAGCTGTGCGTGCTGGCTTAAATGTTGGGAACTGTTTCTGCTTCCGAGCTTCCTTCAACTTGGGAGGTAAGCTCTTCACAATGATCACATCATTTTTGAGAGCTGCTATGAACTGCTCCTCGTTATATAAATATGAAAAACTCGTAAACTTTGAACTGCAGCATCATGCAATACAAATTAATATTGATCAGAAGGATGAACTCTGAAATACAGGGTAGCTATTGTTTCCCCTGATTTTAACAAAGAAACCTATGGTCGTACTTCATACAATGGCAAACGAACCTGATGCCTTTTGAATTGAGACTTTCTTGAATTTCTGGGATGACCAAGGTAGCATTTAGAAGTCTCGCTACTGCAACAAGATCAGGAATCTAGCCACAGATACACAACAATTGGAAGTGCCAGGATCAGAATGCATAAAGAGAAAACAATGACAAACCAACTACTTAGAGCTAGACCAATCAATACCGCGTTCCTTATCTTCTCAAATCCACCAAAAATTTTTGCATAAATGAAACCATTGCTCCTATCTGATGGCTCTGCAGAAGGAATTTAAACTATTTCAAGATTACAAGAACATAGTAGGGAACTCAGTAGTAATGGAGGGGAAGGGCCTGAGCTAAAACCACAAGTCTACAAAGCAACCTAAAACCCTCCATTAATTTCAAGCGAGGTAAGTATTTAGTAAGCCATTTTCACCACTATTTCAGCATATGTCATAAATGCACAAAACGACGCAAGTCAACATACAGGTGGAAAAATCAAATATCAAAAGACCTTAAAATGTAATCCCAATCAACCCATTAACCAAGCTCCAAACTTGAAGCTTTTCCCACTTCCAAATCAACCAAAATCCAACTGCCCAGAAAATCTTTACCAGGGAATGATGTCTTAGGATTGGAATACGGCAGTAAAGACCGGAGCAAGTTCACATTTGCCCATATTTGCCTGTAACCCCACACCTGCATAAACCCAAAAGAAAAATCAAAATCAAACTCTATTCTGAAGCAAAAAAAGGATCAAAAACACAGAAACCCAGATGAGAAAAGGCAAAATTACAGGCTTTTCGGGGGCAGAGAGGCCAAGATCATCGAAAACATCGACAGCAAGACCGCGTTGAGCCTGAGCGAGGTCAACAGTGGAATACTTGGCAAGAATGAGATGAACAACCAATGAAACAATGGACAAGACGAGTCCACCAAGAGCTGCCCATTTGATTTTGGATCTGAACATCATCTTTGGGACTTTTCTCTCCCCTCCAGATTGAGATTGAGATTGAGATCTACAAAAATTTTGGGAGAAGAGTCTGAGTGAGCATCTGTGTTTCGCGTGCCGGCTCTGGAACCATTGTTCGTCTCTCTCTCACTCTCAGTCTCTTTCTCTCTCTCCTCTTTTTTCCGCGTTCTCCCTTTCCTTCAATTCTTCTCCTTCTTTGTTTTTCCTTTCTTTTTAGATGCAGACTACGATCCTGGAGTGTTCATTAATTAATGAAATCAGGGTTTAAAGATATTTCAAATTAAATTGTTCTTTCGTTTCTTTGATTGTGGGTTTCAGGCTCCGTAGATGGTAGTAGTTTCGGTGGGTGTGGGGCGGGTAGGGTTTTGTTGTGCTTGTCTGCCATTCGTGTTTGTTTGGGATGTGACGTCATCAAGCGCCCCTAATTTGTTGAGATATGTCCCCGATTCTTGTTCATTTGCTCTCCGGACCCTTTTTTCCTCTTTGGTAATTGATTTGCAATCGTTTTCTTTATAAACCTTTTTTACAAAACTGTTCTGTGGGTCTTAAGGAATCAACCTCTTTATGGATAGGAATACCGGTGGAGGTAAGATTGCCTACAGCTGTATCTTCCCAGACCCCGCGAAAGCGGGACCCACACTAAAAGTTGTTATTGTTGTTGTTTCATTTCTTTTCAAACTGGAATGGAATGATTCATAGCTGGTCTCCATTGTAACCGGCGCCCTTCTAACCCCAAAAAGAAAATTAAAGGAGTGTTTATAGGAGTATGAAATTGGGTGTTATTTTATATTGATAAAAATAAAAATAAAATAAAAAGAATATAAAAGTGGGTGTTATCCCACATTGATAAAATTGAAGAGTATGAGTTTGTATATAAGCTTGTGAGTTACTCCATTCATTGTTAATTGGTTTTGGGTTGAAATCTCATTTGAGCTTGTATGTATGACTCTTTGTTAATTGCCAAATTAGTATAAAAATTTAAAATGGCATCAAAGTGGGTTGTTTGATTTCGATTTACCGTCGCCCTCATTTGGTTAAAATTGTATGCACGTGTTAGGACTTGTTATTAGTCTACACGTGAAAGGGCGTGTTCGAGTATGAAAGTGGGTGTTATCCCACATTGATAAAAAAAAAAAAAAAGAATATGAAAGTAGGTGTGGTCTCACATTAACAAAATTAAAGGGCATGAGCGCGTATATATATAAGCTTGTAAGTTACTCAACTTATTGCTAATTGATTTTGGGTTGTAACCTCATTTGAGCTTATATGCATGACTTTTTGTTAATTGCCCAATTAATATGAAAATTTTACAGTATTTTACTTAATTTATCACTATTAGTTCAATTAGTTGGTAAAATTTTTAGAAGTCATTATTCATTAGCATTTGATTTTGAATCCAACATAAATTGAAATTTACATTTCTCTTTGTGCCCCCAAAATATCACATTACGTTAGTTGGTGTCGATGTCGCCTAAATATCAACCATAACTTTGATGCTGGCCAACCAATAAGAAATCAACATATACAGAACTGAGGCTATCCAAACCAAAGGTTAGGACTAGATGCAGCCCATGAACCTTACTCGTCATGCTCAAACTCTTCACCTGGTTTCTTCTCAGCATATTGAAAAGTTTTATGATTCAGTTCAAGAGCCATTTGTAAGCCTTTTGGTGGAGCATGATGGACTGTCCATGGTTCCTATTAATCTTTGCACAAAGACGCAAATACTACAACTACCGAATTACCTAGTCCATTCACGCAATTTAAGTGAATAGTCTAGTTTCTCTTTGTCATTATTTGGACTTGAAGATCACCTTCCTTACTTGAGCTAAGACATGGAGCGGTCGAACTTGCGGTTGATCGATTTGAGGTTTCTTATGATCAACTTCCAAGTTGTCAACATGGCAATCCCATGAACCATGTTTTCTATGGGTTTCGATACATATCAGAGCTTGGGGATTGTCATGTCACAGTATATTGCTCAGATTAATGTAGTCTCTCCTGCAATTTAGCCAAAGCTGCAAAGTCAAACTCTTCCAGAGAAGTTTAGCAGGAATACATCATTTATCAAAGAACACATCTATTCTCGTAAGTCCAAATATGTCAATGTATAACATTAAACTTACATGCCCACCGAGGTTGAAAAGGGTTAAACAAATTAGTTGGGAGTGTATATAAGTTTAGAAATTATCCTTAGACAATATGTTGTGATTTGAGATATGTCATTTGATAATTATTATTAAACATAAATTCAATGAGATCTAGAGTATAAAAGAATATAGACTGTGAGGTAAGAAAATTTTCTTGAAATTATGAATCTATAGATTCGAATAAGTTAAATCTACTATGACTATGTTAGAGTTACTCCTCTAAATTTACTGTATTTTTTCAAATTGACTAAAAATTCTTGTGGTTAGATTTTCAAATTTTCATAATTAACTAGTTTATATCGGGATCCATACTAATATTACTTCTTTTTGTTATCATATACTAGTATTAGTTATTTGAGCGATAAAGTAATGACAAGGTGATTTAAGTTTCTTTAGATAAATATTTAAATAAGTAAAGGTAATTTAAAATGAAAATTTGTAAAATGACATTCATAGATTCTAAATGAAAACAATTATTTTCACCGTAGCTAGCATCCAAAGCTTTTATGTTGGGGAGAAACCTTAATAATGAATTCAAGATACAACTTATAGGGGTGAAATTTGTGCAAATGACCAGCCAATGTGATACAGTGATATTATATATCACATAGGAATATGCTGATATTGAAAAGAATTATTGTTGTATACTCCTTTAGGTTGAGTCCCTTACAAAATGAATCGAAAAGAGAATTGGCATTTAGCAACCCGCACATTGCTATGGTTTAACCCACATTACTTAGGTACTTTTGGAGGTCATTTGATAATAATTTTTAAGATAAGGGGCGTTAAATTTTGATGTGAGTGAATTTAAACAATAATTAATATGTTTTCCCATATGCAATATACCAGATGATTTTTGAGTTTTTGTCAGTAGTAACCACATGTACAAAATAATAAAACAACTAATAATATTTTATGTGGCGTATAGAAAAAATTTATTTTTAAAAAAAATAATAGTCTTCGAACTCAAAGTATAGTCATTTGGTCATACAAATTATAAGAACTCATTAAACGGATATATTCTATGTATTAAAATAGATTATGGTTAATTTAGTTGATTATATACCCACACACACTCTATAAATACATACTGGACAGTATAATGTTATATATTCTTACTCCCTTAATCAATATCTTTATTATGCATTAATTGTTTATATGATTGATTTAATTGAACAATCTTATGCTCAAATCTTTCTAATATAATGAAAAAAAAATTTGTAAGAAAATATCATTCATAATTTTGGATGTGACGCATTACTAACATATAATTAAGTATGGATTAAATTTTTTTAAAGGATAAATTATGTCAGAGTGACATGCATCAAATTATCAGGATTTAGTAGGTTTTGTTTTGTTTCTCTATATCCATGCAATGGATGGAAAAATTTTGAGTTTTTCCCGTTGTAATAGTTATATGCAAAAAGTATAGTAAATTATTTATGTGATTCATGTAACTTGTGAAAAAAATATTTGAGCTTATGTTAAAAAAAGTACAATAATTTTTTAAAAGTTAAGTGGAAAACCCCATTTGTGAATTGAAAAAAATCAATTTATAATATCTTAGACTAAGTGTAGATTTCCCACTTGCCTTTTTAAAAGTTAATTGGGTACAATAGTTTTATGTTATTCATGGTTATTTATTATACATGTAAGAAATCATTTGTGGTAAGATCGCATGGGTGCAACAACAAAAACAACAACAACAACAATAATAATAATAACAATAATAATAGAAATCAAAAATCTTTTGTTATTTCTTAATAATTGTGTATTTATAGCAAATAGGATCATAATTATCATAATAATGTATCCAATGTCTCTAATATTCCTTAGCTATAATAGTGAAGATCTTTTATTGTTTATTATTTTAAATAAAAATAATAATATATGTAGCTCGAAGTTAAGTCTTAAATTAGGTTAGAAAAGTTCCAACTTTCCAAAAGTTTGACACATGGCTAGGAGTGGCAATGGATCGAGTTTAGGTTGGGTGAACCATTATACACATCCATTATCCGCTTTAATTCGCTTCATTTAATCCACCAATGATCCGCAAAAATCTACTCAAATCCCTCCGCGGAAAAACTGGCGAATCGGGTTGTAAACGGGTGAGGAAAGTTTATATGTAATATGTTAGCAAATTTAAATAAAAAAGTAAGCTTTGTCATTTGTAAGGTTTAAAAAAGATATTTTAGGTATAACACACGAATAAATATCATATTCATCATATTAATTTTGATGAAAATCATACAATTAATAATATAATTATCCAAAAAATGACTAAAATTTAAAGGACAAAAATTTAAAGTAAACTAACTCCAAACGGGAGATAAAGAAGTCGATAACTAATTAGCGGGTGATGGATTAGGTGGCCGAACGGATGGAGCATCACTCAGATCCAATCCAACCATCAAACTATCATCCATCATCCATCCATCATCATATATATCAGGTTTTCACCTGCTTTTTAGTTCGGGTGAAGTGGATATCCATCAGGTGCGACTGCAATTGCCATCCCTACACATAGCATATGCAAACTTTGGAGACACGGTTTTGTTAATATATAGAGAGAGAGGGGGGATAGAGAGAGAGAGATTTCAAGAATAGTAAATTATAAATAATATTACCTAAATGTAAAGGGAGTATATGATAATAATCCACACGAAAATGAACATGTAAACTTTTTTTCCCTTAGTCGACTATTATTGTTTACTGTTAGGATAGTCATATATTTCTAATTTGATAAGCATTCTTTTTCGCCTTTTCGAGTGAGCATATTGTGGCTCATATGAAAAATCAATGCCACCTTCAATAAAGGAGTCTCAGCTGAATGAAGGAATTGGGTAACACTATTTCTGGACATCTGCGAAGTATTATCTCACAGCAAATACCTAGATGTCGCTACCTTTGTAGGTCGATCTCGGAAAAAAAAACTTTTTGTTTATACGGGATCGTCTAAAGAAGCGTTTGTCTTCATCGATGGATAGCTTGGTCTCGTGGGCAGGTCGGAAAGTGCTAATAAAGGTAGTTGCACAAGCAATCCCAACATATTTCATGAGTGTATTAAATTATCAAGCGAGATTTGCCATCCAATCTAAGCCTCCATTAATCGCTTCTGGTGGGGCCATAAACGCGGAGAGGAGAAAGTTCATTGGTAAAGCTTTGCAACTCTCTGCAAAGGTAAGGAGGACGGGGGCCTTGGTTTTAGAGACATAGAGGCTTTTAACCAAGCCCTACTATCAAAGCAGTTCTGGGCCTTCTGGCGGTCTTCTGAAAAACCCATATTCCCTAGTAGCACGGATATTGAAAGCAAACTATTAGCTTCATGGAGACATATTCAGCGCAACTCTGAGCAATCGGCTAAGTTACACATGACGCAGTATTTTCGAAGTCAGAGACATTATCCTGAAAGGCTCTCATTGGCTTGTTGGAGATGGGCACTCCCTTAACATCTGGTCGGATAGATGGCTGCCGATACCCACATCATTCAGGCCCATCTCGCCTCGGCCTTCATCTGATTCCTTTTCCTAGAACAGTGAGCTCATCGATCGGGATAACACATGCTGGCGTGGGTTAGTTGTGAACAACCTCTTTTTAACATGTGATGCAGAAATCATCCTAATTATTCCCCTGTGTGACGCTTGGCCGCCCGACAACTTAGTCTGACACTATATGAATCAAGGCATTTTCATTGTTCGTTCAGCTTGCCACTTGATCATTGGGGATCGGGAAAGTAACAAAGGTAGATTTTCCTCTACTAATAATGCGATTTGGAAAGCGTCATGGCAATGTGATGTTCCACCCCGAGTCAGGCTCTTCGGCAGGCGAGCTTGTCGAGGTGCCCTCGCTTCGGCGCTGAACATTGTAAAAGAATAGTTTTGCAATAATAGTGAGAGAAGGTAGGAAACGTTTGGCCAGCACTCTTGCCGTGGCTTCTCTGATCTTTTCTGAACCAAAATACATGAATATATATACAGCAAACCTAAGCCCTAGCTTCCTAACTAATTTGCATATATTAAGGAAAGCTAATAAAAAATGAGTATTAAAAATATACAAGTTTCCTAAATAGAGACTACTTCCATAATGAAGAGAACTTCAACGTTTCTTAACACTCCCCCTCAAGTTGGCACATGCAAGTTGACCATGCCCAACTTACTCCGTAGATACTGAAATTGGCGTTTCCCAAGAGGCTTAGTAAAGAGGTTAGCAGGCTGCATCTGAGACGGAAGGTAGAAGAGATCCAAATCACCCGAGTGATATCATTCACGAACAAAATGACAATCAATTTCGATATGTTTTGTACGTTCATGAAAGACAGGGTTCTTAGCTATATGAAGAGCCGATTGACTATCGCAATAGAGTTGCATAGCCTGTTGATGGAATATACCGAAAGAGGCGAGGAGAGATTTCAACCATACAAGTTCACTAGTAACTGCAGCCATGGAGCGATACTCAGCTTCAGCAGAGGAGCGGGAAACAGTGGTCTGTTTCTTTGTTTTCCAGGAGATAGGGGAAGCTCCAAGCGTAACCAAATACCCAGTTAATGACCGTCGAGTAAGAGGACAAACACCCCAGTCTGAATCACAATAAGCAGTCAATTGAAGGTCACGGTGGGCAGGGATCACAATCCCACAATCTGGAGAACCCTTGACATAGCGCAGAACACGGCGAGCAGCATCCATATGTTCCTCTCTAGGTGCCTGCATGAACTGAGAGAGAATGTGCACTGCATAACACAAATCGGGACGAGTAATGGTAAGATAAATGAGTCGGCCCACGAGCCGACGATAGCTCCCTGCATCCTCCAAATGTGGCCCGGTGGCAAGAGATAACTTGTGGTTTTCCTCCATGGGAAAATCACTGGGCTTTGCACCAAGAAGCCCGCACTCATCCACAATTTCAAGTGCATACTTGCGTTGGCTAAGGAATAGCCCCTCTGGTCTACGGGCTACCTCAATACCAAGAAATTATTTGAGGGGGCCAAGATCCTTTATACTAAAACAGGAGTGGAGATAGCTCTTAAATGCGTCACACGCATGTGAGTTATTACTCGCCAACACAATATCATCAACATAAACAAGCAAAGCCATAAAAATATTCTCCTTCCTGTAGGTAAAGAGGGAATAATCGGCGTAGGAATGAGTGAAGCCATACTCACGTAATTTGGAGGAGAGCTTGGCAAACCACTGACGCGGGGCTTGACGCAGTCCATAGAGTGATTTTTGAAGACGATATACCTTATGAGGAGTGCTACAAGTGAACCCAGGAGGAAGTTTCATGTATACCTCCTCATTAAGATCACCATGCAGGAAAGCATTGTTGACGTCCAATTGGTGTAAATCCCAACCCTTGGAAACGGCAATGGCTAAGAAACAACGAACGGTAGTCATTTTAGCCACAGGAGCAAACGTCTCATTGTAGTCAAGTCCTTCTATTTGATGATGACCTCGAATGACCAGGCGGGCTTTGAATCGCTGAATACTCCCATCGGAATTATACTTAACACGGTAGACCCACTTGCAGCTGATAGGTTTCTTTCCATGGGGTAGATCTTGGAGAACCCATGTCTGATTTTTCTCTAATGCCTGAATTTCTTCTTGCATTGCCACTCTCCAACGAGAGTCTTTGACTGCCTCATGGTAATATCTTGGTTCTGTGACTTTCATGATATTGGCTAGAAAGTTTTGATGGGAAACAGAAAAATTAGTACTCGTAACATAATTAGCTATGAGATAAGGCGTACCTGAGGAGTCCTGTTGAAGCCGGTGTGCAAGAGAGAGGGGGTCTTGAGAACGAGTGTTGTAACAAACATAGTCATCCAAGTAGGCGGGGGTTCGCCGCGATGGAGAGCTACGCAAAGCATTCAGATCTAAATCATTAGTGGGCTATGGTGGAGAAGGCCCATGTTCAGTGGTGGGCAGATTAGTAGCCGAGGTCCCTTCTTGGTCCGCATCCCTCTCATTTCGGCAAGGCCCATTCTCTCGCAATTCGTCCTGGCCCAGTACATAGCTCTCCCTGTCTTCGTGTTCCCCAGACCGCTGAGCTGGGCCAGATTCTGGGCTGTGAGTTGAACCACGCGGCCCAGATGGTTCATGTTGTCGTGTTCTAGGATTGGCACTGACCTGGTTCTCTGCTGGAGTATTGGGCCCAAAGTCATCAAACACACTAAAGTGTGTCCAATCTGGTTCTTGAGCCCTTTGCCCTTCACGGTTAGTTATGATTTCCTCAAATGGGTATTTGTCTTCACAGAACTGCACATCCCGACTAACAAAATTTTTTGTGTTTCTAAGTCATATACCTTCCATCCCTTCTTACCAAATGGATACC
>NCQV01062137.1:0-24407 GCA_002740545.1 Lophocereus schottii
TAAAAATAAAAAAATAAAAAATAAACAATAAAAAAATGACAAACGAAAAATAAAACATTAAAAAATGAAAAATACAAAAAATAAAAGATAAAAAATAAAAAATAAAAAATAAAATATAAAAAAATAAAAAATAAAAAATAAAAATAAAAAAAGAAAACAAGAAAAAAAGAAAAATGAAAAATAAAAAATGAAAAACAAAAGATGAAAAATAAAAAAATAAAAAATAAAAAATGAAAAATGAAAAATAAAAAAATAAAAAATAAAAAAATAAAAAATAAAAATACAAAAATAAAAATAAAAATACAAAAATAAAAATAAAAAATAAAAAATAAAAAATAAAAAATAAAAAATAAAAAAGAATAAACAAAAATTTTGCAAAATTTCAATAACTTTATAAATTATTACACGTTAGTTACATTCTTATCATTTTAACCCACTTTAACCCACCACATAAAAAATATACCAACATCAACCCACTTCAATCAACATCAACCCACTTCAACCTATTTCAACTCACCTCAAAAAAAAATACCCGCCTCAACCTACTTCAACCCGCCTCAACCTACTTCAACCTACTTCCCCCTTTTACCCACCCAATTTACCTACGAAAAGAACAGAGTCTAAGTATATGACTTTATGTGACTTAGTTTGTGGAGTTTTCTTAATTTATTTTGTGGTTGTGAGAAATTAGTATTAGCCGGGAATTAAGCCGATGCGAGATTAGCAAATTCGATTGAGGTAGCCAACACTAAAATCTTGTGGGCGTAGCTATCTAGGCCAAGCTATTTTACTTCTTTGAGTTATTGGAGGAAAAAAAAACCCAAAATGCAAATAGCCAGACGTCTTCTTCAGTAAAAAACACGACATAACCACACTCCTTTTTCCTGAACACCCCAAACGCCACACGTCTTCTCCACCTCACTTCCATCACGATACCTATGCATAGAGAGAGAGAGAGAAGAGTGAGAGGGAGAGCGACGAGCAAAATTGGCAACGATAGTAGCAACACACAAAAGAGAGGGAAAACAGGTAGTAGTAGGTCTGGCCAACCAGCGTTCACGACCAGTAGCAGAGGGGAAAAAGAGACTCGCATCCAACATCAAAATCACCCCAATCAACCCTAAGTCGAGTTATTTGGCTTGGATTGGGCTGAACAACTCATAATCCTTCAAACTACTAATTAATTTCAAAGTTTTTTGTAAAGTTTTTATGGTCATTGGAGAAGAAGGTGGATTGAATGAGTTTTAGGTTGTTATTGATATGAATTCAAGGTGCACTTTGAGGTGGTGCAATGATGAGGGAGACTGGGCTAAACATATGGAGTTAAAGATGATTAATGGTTGAGTGTTTCTTAAATATTGTCTTGTTTATGTCTTGATTGAATTAGCTACTTAGTAATTCAGTTTTATGGAATAGGCCCATTATTACCTTATCTGGCTTCTCTATATGTTCTTCTATTTGGAAGTAGGCTGAACATGAGGAGAGGTTGGCTAGCTCAGTAGAACGGTTCTGTGAAAACCATTTTCGCGAGCGGGGCAGTAGCTACTCTGGTTCAGCCCTTGCTCCCCTATTTCTTTTTCTTTTCATTCATGTGTCCCAAGGGTGTTGTTTGTACGTAGGAAGAGAGGTTGACTACTGCTGCTTAAAGTTTAGGTTTGAATTAGTTCTATGAACCAAGTAGCAAGCAACCACCTCAGTTCAGCTGCTTATCAATGCATCTGTGGAGTGCATGAATATGACTTGTGTCGGGTGGGGTTTAGTTTGGATTTAGTGAATAGAATGCTCGAATAGTCATCGTGGCTTCAGGAGCATCATTTTGAATAAATTAAGCAGACCTAGAATTAACTTGTTTAAATCAAGGACCAAAAATCCTTGTTTGTCTTTTCTATATAGTTGAGTCTCATATTTAAAACATGTTTATAACATTGTAGTGCCCAAAAAAGAGTTTTGGGAACTTTGTTTCTTCACTAGCACTTAGTTTGCTAATTCATGGCATTAGCAGCCATTTTGCAAACTTTTGTATGCTTTAATGTCGTTAATACAAGTGGAAACCAAAGTTTTTGTGCCAGCACCATTTTGGAAACTAGTGCTATGTTCAGTTGGTTGAAAGCTACCTTGTAAACTCTTTTTGCATACAAAGTGCAGTTATTCCCTCTTGTGATTAAAGCTTCATGGTGTTGAAGTTAATCCACTAAAATTTGTTTACTTAAGCTATTTATGCACTGAGAAAATGAATCGTACTTGAGATGTTTTGGGCTAGGAGCATAGTGCTAATGGTATGGATGCAATTTAGGGAGCAACCCTGGTATGCGGGAACCCTAATTCCTAGGGAGTAGACCTAGAAGTAGGAACCCTAGTAGACCTTGAGGAAGGTAAAATTCCAGTGACCATAAGAGGCCCTGGGGATATCATGAGTTGTGAGTTATGAGACTCACTTGAAAAGAGTACTAACATGTGAATCTAATGCCCAAGAAGTGATTTCTTACCTACTATCAGTTGAAAACTCCTCGTTTGAGGACTATGCTAGTGCAAATGTTTGGAAAAGTGCATATACTCTCCAAAAAAGCTTCCATTGAATTCCAAATGACTTTTTAGGGAAGAACCTTCACTTAAAGCGAATTTCGTTTCTTACTAAAGAACTCCATTTGGTAACTCTAAATGAACTCCTTGATGTTAAGTGTTCAACCGAGAACCAAACGACCTTCTGTCCCCAGTACCTAGGTCTTACCAACAGTCAGCTTACTATTGAGGTCACGTATGCTTAATATGTTGCTATTAAGTATGAGGATTATGTGGCTATCCCTCTTATGGTACAAGGTTTGTGGGTTAGTCATGGTCAATGCTTTCGGGCGTTAAACTACAGATGAGGATGGATATGACTTGAGTTCTTGGGTGTTATTAAAGTGTTATTGGATGAGAGTAGTGCTGTATGTTTAATATATTGATATTCAATACTAATTCATGTGTGATTGCTACTTAAAAGTATTATATGCAACTGTTTTGTTTTTTAGGATGAGTATTATTGGCTAAGTGTGTGGTAGCTCACCCCTCTCTATTTTCCTTTTCGCCATATTCTTGAAAAGGCATGTAGAAGTTCTCGTTTCATGTTAACTGAGTTGGAATCTTCCATTTGTTTGAGAAGGAGTCATATGTGTATAAACATAAACTTATGAGTTTAATGATGTAATGTAATATATTCATAAGATCCTAAGCATATGTAAGCTAAACATACTAGTTCATGTATTGTATAATATCCAGCGGTTGCTCTGAATGGCAGTGTGGGCCAACCATCTGAATTGTTAGTGGTTTTGGGTTTGGTTGAACTTAATTATTTTTAGGATGCAAACCCCAGTACTCTGGATATGTGATCCGCTAAGTTGTATCTTATATTCTTTTTTTATATTAAGCTTATAGTTTATTTAGTTCGGGCATAGGTCCATGAAGTTATGATCTCTGGCCTCTAGCCGTCAAGCTTGTTGAATATACTATTTATATTTTTAGTGTTACCGGTACATAATGTAAGGTTATAAACCTAGGTAATGGTTAGTTTTTAGATGGAACACTATTCGTTTCAGTCCAGAATTTTAGAAATAAGTAACACGACTAGCCCTAGGGGGCAGGAGTGTTACAGATGGTTTTAGAGCAAGGTCCTGTGACCACAGGTCAGGACCTGAGTCTTGCATTTTTTATACCTGCCTCGGTATTTCTTGAGTGACAATAGGACATATGATGTACCTTTGGGTACAAATATGTTTTTGATGTGTTAGCTGATGTGATTGATTGATCATTGTGTGAATTGAATAAGTCGATTGATTGAACAAAGTGAGCTATTTGTTAGAATATGAGCTGAATGACTTGTGTTGTT
The DNA here is from genome assembly GCA_002740545.1 of Lophocereus schottii. Taxonomy (NCBI): domain Eukaryota; kingdom Viridiplantae; phylum Streptophyta; class Magnoliopsida; order Caryophyllales; family Cactaceae; genus Lophocereus; species Lophocereus schottii. The sequence continues at coordinate 3,866 of NCQV01062137.1, forward strand.
ATGAGTAAGCTAAGTATGAGTTCAATTAGTAATTGTTTTTGTGCATACACCTTTGATAATTTAATTGAAAGTTTAAAGTACGTGTGGTTTCAAACTCAGAAGGCTGGAAATGTTTTAACTCCAAGCTCATTCTTGTTTTTATGTATGATTTGCCCCTTAGGCCCTACAATGTTTTGAGCAGACATAATCAAAGCTGGTAGAGAAGAGGTTAGGGATCCTTAAACCATTCTTCCTTTTTCAAAACACAAAGATTTTGGAGTGTTTAATTCTTTTCTAATTATTGAATCAGGTTTCGTTGTCTCGTTTGAAGATTTGTGTCCTTTTTGCCACAATGCATGTATTCAGATTTATAGGTAGGTGTTCTTATGTGTGATTGGATGTTGTTTGTGAGTGTATGTACGCTGAGATGTGTACATCATTAGATTGTTAATAACTAGGAGAGTGATTGGAGTTTGCTTTCTATATTAAAATCCCTGTTAGATGGTGCCTTTCTCCTATAAATTTAGAAGATCCTAAGGAGATTAAGAGAGATTTTTGCATACATGAATGCAACTCTATGTGGTAATGGTAAAATTATACTGACCATTGCATAATTGTTGTCTCCATTGTCCCCTTGTGATTTTTGTTGTTAATTGTACATAATCATTATTGTTTTATGTGTGGACAGTGTTGTTTACGCGATGCGTTCCCCACTCCCTTTCATGCAGCCGTTATTACCACCAAGTCGATGATATGCTGTGCTTCATGTCTTACAGGCTATCATTCTTGTTGTGGGGTTGGTAACATTCTAGCAAGGATTAATCCCTAATACATCTAGAAAGAGTAAGGGAGAGAGAACCTGGAAGACTTTGGAATTGTTACACTGTAGATGTTTGCTACTAAGGTGAATGATCTACACAATAGGACTCTTGCGATCACTTATGGGACAGGTGTGTCTTATAGAACCTTGTCACTTATCCATAAGGCTATTAATGGGCTGTCCTTGCTCGAAACAATAGTTAGCTTGTTGGTGGCTAAGCTCTTCTAATTTTGGACAAGTCCTAAGGCATACCTTTGTATACATATCTAAGTGTCTTCCTGTTTGACAATACCACGAGTTTGTGTGTGTTAAAGAATGAAAATGGCAGTATGTGCTATGTAAAGCCCATGTGAGCTTATATAGTTATTCAAATTTGTTATGAACAGCCATTGACGTGTTTTGCAAATGAGTGCTAAGTAAATGAACTTCTTGGCATTTGCTTGACTTTATTTTGGTTAGGCATGTGGCTAAATCGGTCTAACGATTTAACTTATATGAATTATTGCATGATAGTCATGTTGTTATGAAGAGGTAGGTCTAGGATAATATGGTTGATTTTGATTTCTAATTTTCATCCATTGTTTTGCGTACCTAATTTATTAATTTGGGTTTCGTTGAAATTACCTTCAATGGTTTGAATAAAATTTAAATTATTTATAATGGTGGATTTGGAGTCTGAGCTTTGAGATCGATTACTATAGGAAGGTTTATCAGTAAATATTTCTTTTGTAGGAGAATTTCCAAAAGTATTTTCAATTTCTTGCTTTGGAAAGGAAGGCAGAGGATGAGTCCAAACAGTTGTTTCTTTGGTAAGACGATTGTTCCATAAGTTTCACTTAGTGGCACAAATGGATTTATTTTAACCAGGAATAGGAAGTTGATGTTTTCAGAGATAGTTATTTAGCCAATAGAATAAAGGTATATTTTCTTTGATTTTAGCTAATTGATTGTAATAAATAGTTCTGAGTAATTGTTGTATATTTTTAGAAAAATAGGAAAAGAACTATTGTCTATATGATCAATTATAATCTTGATAAAATTCTTTATTAAATAAACTCTATTAACTTAAAATTTGATTTTGTTGTTAAAGGAATTTTTTCTTAAAAAGTTTGATTTGTTGAAGGGGTTGATTTAATGGGTTTAGAGAAATCATTTGCTTGAAATCATTTCCATTTGAATATAAACTTTCAGTATGCATGATATCTGATTGTAAACGGGTGTCAGACGATGATGATAGTACAATGATGACAAGATGATTAGTCTCAGGATAATCAATCAAATTAAAGAAATTATTCAACATGAAATGGCATATAAATATGCTTATTGCATATAAAGGCTGGCTAATCACCTAACAATGCACTGCGGGACTACTCCACCATTCCAACCCTACAATGTCGGGGCCACCAACGACCAGTCTAACCAACGAACTTACTAGGGTTCCCTAAGGACTTGAAGAGGTTGTCCAATGGTACCGACCAACACTGCTTCTATGCCCAACGACAAACTCATGTAAGTCCTCAATGAGGATATTCATATGTCATTAAGGGTTAATTAACCTTCTATAGGCTAATTGGTAAATCCCTTTACTAATCCTAGGGGACTTAGTCGTGAATCATGGTAAGATTAACACTAGGTAAACACTTAAAAGACAACACTTGAGTAATCACTTGGCTCTCACACAAGTTTGCGAACAGGACGGATTTAAATTTTAATCTTGAAATTTATACATTAAAATGAACTTAAATCGTAAAAATGAATAGTAAAATGAATAGTATGAATAGTAATTTGACATTGAACTCAACGATATGAACAACACATGAATAGTAAAGTAGCGTGAATAGTGAAGCACAGTAACTTGAATAGTAACTTCAAAATGAATTTGGCAAAATGAAAGATGAATGGTAAGATTGCACAGTGAATTGATTGAATAAAACTTACTACTATTGAATTCTACAGATGTTATCTCACAACAGTGATAAGATTGAAGTAAAGTGGAAAGAAACAAGAAAAGCACAGAGAGCGTAGGAAAGTAAAACTGATAGAAGTGAGTTCTGCCTCTTACGTTACAATTTTGGAACCTTTATATAAGCCCAAAAAATAAGGTGAATAGTAAACTAAAATAATTGAAATAGTAAAATGATTTTATTTTTGACATTTGAACAGTAAAAAGAAAAAAATTATTGAAGTATATTGAATTTTAGGCTGAAATTGAAGCATTATACGCAGACATTGTTTAATTGTTGATGACTAACAATCTTGTTAAAAATCTAACAGCTACTACTTGAATTTTTTTTGGTGACAGTGTCCATGTAATGATTAAGTATTGGAAAATCAGGCGACGTTTTGGGAAAATAAGAATGAGTGTAAATTTTAATCTTGAAATTTATACATTAAGATGAACTTAAACCGTAAATGATGAAAAGTAAAACGAATAATATGAATAGTAACTTATAATTGAATTTAGCAAAATCAGTAAAACATGAATAGTAAAGTAGCGTAAATATTAAAGCACAATAACTTGAATAGTAATTGCAAAATGAATTCAGTGAAATGAAGAAAAGACGAATAGTAAAATTGCATCGTGAATTGATTGAAGGAAATTGAATTCTGCGGATGATATCTTACAGTAGGGGTAAGATTGAAGGAAAGTGGAAAGAAAGAAGGAAATGGCAAAGATCATAGGAAAATAAAACTAATACGAGTCACACGGACGATTTGTATGTAACCAGTCTGTAGAATTTGATGGTTTGGAGCTAGTTATAAAAGGATGAGTCTAAATTAGAGAGCCATTGATTGTATTGAATAAAGATGACATATTCATTGTATCGAGGTTCTTTGAAAGGAGTAAAGTATAGTTCACAATCATGATCTCTAAGTTAAAATAGAAGAGGTTCTTGAATGTCTTATAGGCAAGTTGGATGTTGAATTGAGTAGACTTGAATATGGACTTCAATTGGAGTTAAAAAATTAAAGCAAAATTGATTTTCTTGAAGAAATTTTCGAGTGAGGCAGTTAGGAAGGATAATTTTTCTCTTCATTAATGAATTCAATATCAAAATTGAAAACTGAAAGTATTACTTGCTAATGGGCAAAAATTTATTGTGATACCAGATTTTGAATATCTTTTTATAAAACTTCTTTTGCATTTTTGCAATAAATTCTTAATAAGCATTTTTTGTAATACAAATCTTGAAATTTTAAAGTACACAAGACAATTGATAAAACTTCCTTTTTAATGGTGGAACAATGGACTTGAGGTCCATTCCAACTCTACAATGGAACCCCACTAATTCTTCGGAATTTGGGTCAAGATATTGCTTAAGAATTCCCCCAGAATCCTTATTTGATGCTTCTGTTTCAACTATCTTAAATACATGCGGATGTCATATGCCTAGACATGGTAGAGATTTGACTTAACTTTTAATGTACTTGACTATTTAAGTATACTATTGTGACCATGCAGGAGGGTTTTTCTTAAGATTTTGAATTAATGGTTTGCAAATTTCTCTAAGTTTTGGGGAAAAAAATCTGCAATATAATTGAGACAACTTTGTAATTGATTTTTATCTTTGATTTCATCTAAAAATTTATCTACAAATTTCATAGATCATTAAATGGGTTTAATAATACCATTAAAAATGTCATCGCCTAAAAATTGAATTTTTATTTGAAATAATTTCATTCTTGCAGCAAAAATAGGTAAACCATTTCTTTTAATTACATTGAAAAATATTTTCAGATGCTTAAAATGTTGGTCTAAAATTTTTGACTAAATAAGAACATCATCAATGTAAACTATTGAAAATTCAGATTAATCATTTAGTATATCATTCATAATATATTGAAATTCAGAAGGAGCATTTTTGAGTGCAAATGACATCACATTTCATTCATAATGTCCAAATGGAACGGTGAATGTGGTTTTGTAGATATCTTTTTTAGCCATTGAATTTGTTAGAAACCAGATTTCATATCAAATTTTGAAAAACTTTTATAATCATATAATCTTCCTAATAATTTTATTTTTTGTTGGAAATTGGAGATCTTATCCCTTGAAGTACTTTGTTGAGTGGTTTGGAGTTTATAACTAATCTCGGAACATCATGTGCCCTTTATGCTTGATTGCAGACATAGAAAATTGCACAACTCCAAGGAGATTTGAAGAACTGCGACATCTTTATTTTTCATTGGACAAGCAAATTTGAATCTAATCTCTTTTCCAAGAATATTTGAATAAATTTCTTTGGAATCGACAGTGAAAGGATAAATTTGATTAAGGAAGGGAGTTACAAGAATAACTTGTCGTTTGACATTTTTAACAAGTATAAAAGTATTTTTTGAAATACTATTCATTGTTGCAAATATAAGTACCTGAAAGCTTGTAATTAATTTGATGTTTGGATCCATTAGCACTAGTCATTTTTTCTTTAGTTTTTTTTTTCAAAATATCTTGAAGGAATCAAACCTTCTTTACAATTCAGATTAGCAACTCTATCTAGTAAAGCAATAGAATGAAGTTTGAAATCTTTAACTAGGATACTAATAGAAGTGTACCATTTTTGAAAATCAATACAATTAATGATTGAAAGGAATACTTCATGGTTTTGTTTATCTGAACTTAACTTAGGAGAAGAAGGTGTGGATTGATTAGGTGCTTTTGAAGATTCAAGTGAAATAACTTGATTTTGAATTTCTTGAAGTTGCGAAATGAGGATTGAACTTGTTTTCCTCATGGAAATTTTGTGTTTTAATTTGGTCTCTTAATTCTTTAACTTCAGCTGTGAGATGATTGACTTCGTTTTAATTCTTTGATTGTTATTGGTTTTGAGTGATAAGATCTTTATCCTTCATATGTTTCTATTACTTGTTTTAGGGTAAAAGGCTGTATTTTTGACTCGGTAACTTTATCTTTGAGTTAATAGGTTTTTAAGCCTTTGGATACATTGAGCATTAATTTCTAGTTCCTCAATTCTGTCGATGATGTTGAAGAGGAGTACATCTTGAGATTGATCTTATGTAATTACATTACAATTGATAGGATAAAGAGTAACTTCTTTATCTGAAGAGTTACAATAGTTGGAATCAAATGTTTGAATATCACAGAGGGCTTCCTCTAGATTGTCTTGAATTAAAAGAGAAAGCATTATTTGTTAAAGTTTTTTTATCTTCAAGTTGCATAATTTTTTCTTTTAAGCGACATTTATCGCCCTTGTGTCCTACTTGATGACACCTATAACAAGTAATGACTTCTGTTTGCAAGAGGCTTGGTATATTTTCTTTTTGTTAGGGATGTTATTTTTAGAGGTTCTCTTTTGGTTTTGATAATATGGATTTTTAGTTTCATAACTTTTGGGATAATTTTTCGAAGATTTTTTAATAAGTTTTTCTTCTTTGATGAAGGAGCTACAAATTTGGGATAACCACATTGTTCACAAAACGGTCGTAGTTTATTTTGGAATAATTTCTTTTTACATTGATATTTATTTTGTATTCGTTGTTCAATGCAAAGGGGTAATCCTTCTTTTTTAATAAAGTTGAATAGATGAGCATAAGTTAAACTATGCCATGACATTTCTGTTGTTCCACAATGATCTCTAAACTTTTGTCTTATTCTTTGGGAAAATAAAGTTGTTAATCCATAAATGAATTTTTCTATCAAATAATTTTCACTGGCATCGTTCCTTTGTAAGACATCAGTAAGGAAGATATCCTTATATTATTTGTAATCGCTTAGACTTAGACATCTAGGATTTTGAATTATTTCTAAATGGAAGAGGTTAATTCTTCAGTATTTCTTATAAAGTATATGACCATAGTATAAATAAGATATTCTACTGCATCAAGCATATAGATAATTACTGGTTTGACTTCAGAGGTTTGATGATCTTGAATGGTTTCTAGTGAATTTTGAAGTTGATGACATAAGATATTCATTCTATCTTGTTCAGTAAGAATATTATGCTACCAATTTTGAGTTGACCTGTGAAGCCGGAAGGAGTTTTGCAGCATCTTCTAGAGAGACCTCTTTTACAATATATAAAGTTGCACAAACACCCGTTTCTTGAGGAGTATTGACAATTTCATATTCTGACTTTCCATCTATATTCCAACTCATTAATAGTATTTCCATCATAGCTGGATTGAATTAATGATTTATTGATTTCAAAATGAAGATTTGGAGTGGTAAGTCTATGATAAGATGGCTTATTTTGATTTCTAATTTTTCACTATTATTTTGCGTACCTAATTTATTAATTTGAGTTTCTTTGAAATCATCTTCAATGTCTTCAATGAGATTTGAATTATCCAAGATGCTAGATTTAGAATATGAGCTTTCAGGTTGCTCATTACAGGATAGCTTTTCAGTACAAAATATTTCTTTTACAGGAGAATTTTCAAAAGTTTTTTGAATTTCTTGCTTTGGATTTGAAAAGGACAAATGGTAGAGTCAACAGGAGTGTATGCAGGATGAATAGAAACAATTGCTTATTTAGTGAGAAGATTGTGTCATAAGTTTGACTTAATGGCACAAATGGATGTATTATAATCAGAAATAGAAAGTTGATGTTTTGTAAGATAATTATTTAGCTAATCAAAGAAAGGCATATCTTCTTTGATTTTCAAAGAAAGGCACATCTTCTTTGATTTTGGCTAATTGATTGTAACAAATCCTTTTGAGCAATTGTTGCATATTTTTAGAAAAATAACAAAAGAACCATTCTCGGTATGTTTAATTGTAATTTTGATGAAATTCTTTCTTAAATGGACTCTATTAACTTGAAATTTGATTTTGTTCATTTCAAAAAGAATTTTTTCTTGAAAAGTTTGATTAGTAGAAAAGGTTGCTTTAATGGGTTAAGAGAAATCATTTTCCTTGAAATAGTTACCGATTGAATACGAACATTTATTATGCATCATGATCGAATGTGAAATGCAACTAGATGATGATGATGATACCATGATCATACAATTATTGGCCTTAGGATAATCAACTAAACTAAAGAAACTAATCAATAGTAAATGGCGCACAAATATGCTTGATACAGACAAAGACTTACAAATTGCCTAACAATGCACCGCGGGACCACATCGGGACCACCTCAATTCCAACCCTATAATGTCGGGATCACCAATCATCAGGTTGACCAACGGGCTTACTAGGGCACCATAAGGACTCGTAAAGGCTGACCAACGCTATTGTCCAACACAGTTTCCATGCTAAGCGACTAACTTATCTAAGTCCTTAATAGTGAAATTTGTATATCATTAAGGGTTAATTAATCTTCTTTAGACTAATTGAGATCCCTTGACTAATCCTAGGGGATTTAGCCATGAATCATGGTAAGGTTAACACTAGGTAGACTCTTGAAAGACAACACTTGAGTAGACGCTTGGGCAGAAACTTGACTCTGGTACCAGTTGGGGAACACTATACAGTAACGCTATTTGATTTTCCAGTACTCAACCACCACAAGGATACAGTCATAAAAATCAAATAGTAGCTATCGGATTTTAACAAGCTTGTCAGTCATTAACCATTCAAAAATATCCGCGTACAGAAGTGCAAGATCAGGCTACTATTCAAGATACTTCAATAATTTTATCTTTTACCTATTCAAGTGTCAGAAATAATATCATTTCACTATTTCAATAATTTTAGCTTGCTGTTCGCTTTACCTTTTAGGCCTGTATAAAGGCTTCAAAGTTGTAACGTGAGAGGCATAACTCACTTGTATCAGTTTTACTTTTCTACGCTCTCTATCCTCTCCATCTTTCCTCCGACTCTCCTTCAATCTTATCATTGCTGTAAGATATCATCCGCATAATTGAATAATAGGAAGTTTCATTCAATCAATTCTGTATGCATTTTTACTATTCATATTTTGTTCATTTCGCCGAATTCATTTTAAAATTATTAGTCAAATTACTGTGCTTTACTATTCATGCGATTTTACTATTGGCATTTTATTTATTTTGTTGAATCCAATTATTAGTTACTATTCATAGTATTCATTTTGCTATTCATCATTTATGGTTTAAGTTCTTTTTAATGTGTGAATTTCAAGATTAAAATTTAGAATCACTAAATATAAATTTTAATCTTGAAATTTATATGTTAAAACGAACTTAAATCATAAACGTTGAACAGTAAAATGAATAGTAACTTATAATTACATTCAACGAAATCAATAAAACATGAATAGTAAAGTAGCGTGAATAGCAAAGCACAGTAACTTGAATAGTAACTTTAACTTGAATTGGACGAAGTGAATGGAAGATGAATAATAAAATTACGCAGTGAATTAATTGAATGAAACTTACTATTACTGAATTTTGTGGATGCCTTTACAAGGGGATAGAAGTAGACTAAGGATAATGATGAATGAAGGTACTAAGAAAAGGATAGAAAGTTTTTAGCGGGAAAGAAACTTTTATCCCGCATTACAACTTTGGAGCCAATATATAGGCCTAAAAAATAATGTGTACAATAATTTGTAATAGTAAAATAACATTATTTATGACACTTGAGCAGTGAAAAGATAAAATTATTGAAGCATCTTTAATGGATTGTCCTTGAATACTTGGAATATGTTGCCAACGTTACCAAATAGCCTGATAAGGGTTATAAGTAGGTGTTAAATTTGTGATCTTTCATTAGGTAAAACGTCTGCAGAGAGTCTTGCATCTAAAATTAAATTTCATATGGACATTGTCCCCCCATGGGATCGAAGTAGGACTCAGTTGATGAAATGTTGTCGTCATTGTTTTGCTGCTCTAAACATTGTATGAATTTTTTAATGTAGCTTTCTTCTTGGAACCTTTGAATGAGCTTAGTGAAGAACATTTTCCTTATTTCTTGACTAGTGTTGGAGGATTATGTGTAACCGATTTTGTGTGATGCCTTAAATATTGTTGAACTTAAACAAGATTGCATCTCTAATCAAAATTGAATTTTTCACTAAACTTGAATTTGAATTCGGGGACAATGGAGACATAAGGATCATTAGGATGAACATTGTGATATTTAAAATTCCAAAAGAGAATGCAAGGAACTTCAAATTCGATTGAAAGGATAATTTCATTTAAGGATTGTTTGTGGGCAACGCGGTGAGGAGGGAGTTCGGCTGGTGTGAAAAATTGATGAAATTATGAAGCGCATCAATGTGTTGTAATGCTGAGTTATACTTTGTTAGCTGCCAGAATCTGCTAAAAACATGTTGTCCATTTGAATTGTTGTCTCTATTAACCGTTGGTTCATGATTACCTTGTTTTACATTGGAGCAAAGCAGGAAAGCAGATTGTTAGTTGAATAGTTCAGCAAATCAGTTCAGTAGTGAGCCAGGTTCAGCAACTGAGCTGCGACTTGCTACTGTCCCACCTTGCTCTTGGTGGACCATACTTGTCTTGTTTTGTTGTGTTTAGGGCCTTGACTTGCTGCCACACTTTGAACCAACAGTAATAAACAGGTTCACTGAACCGTTCAGCTGAATTGTCAGGAGGGTTGATCCACTACCCAAAACATCGAAATGCTACTGTTGAATGAACAAAGTGTTATGTAAAGGTAGCGAGTTTGTTTTAAATTTTCATTTTGTGCGAACTTGAAATGAATTTAGCAAATTGGAAGCTTGCGGCTAATTTGCAAAACTAAACTGCTGAGTACGTTTAAGTAAAACTGAATCAAAAATATAATTGTTGGCTTCTTAAATGGGTTTTAAACATCTTTTCATGTGAAACTAGAAGTACAATTGGCCGATAACTCATTTACAAGCTCTTTTGTAAACTGAGTGATTGTGATGCTTTTCAGAAGTCGACTTTGCTATTGTTAAGGCATTAATAGCCTCCTTAAAGGTGGATATGCTTTTATTGTGATATAAGTGGGGAGTTTAATGCCAAATGTGTTTAAAAGTGAATTGCATTTGATATATTTTGGGCTGGAAGGATAGTGCTAACATAAAGGACTAGGTCTTGAGAGTTGACCTTAGAATCCTTATTGGAGTAGGAATCCTAGTTGTTACTATCTTGATGAGGATAGGAGTCCATTGAATTTAGGAGGCCCTAGGGATACAAAAAGTCGTGAGTTATGTACTTACCCGATGATATTATTATTCATAATTTGGTGTGCTTGCTAATTATTGGTATTGTGTGTAATTGTTTTGTTTTCTTGGGATTGAGAATCATTCACTGAGTATGTGGTAACTCACTCCCTCACTATTTCCCTTTTCCCCCAGGTTCTTGAAAAGACAAAAGACAGGTAGAAGTGCTCGGTTCATGTAAATTGAGTCAAAACTTTCCTTTTTGCTTTGTAAAAGGGTTCATGTGTACGAATAGGCTAGTTCATGAGTTAAATGATGTAACGCGATGCATTCTTATGTTCCTGGGCATATGTAAGTCAGTTACTATAGTTCACGTAATGCATATTGACTAGCAGTCGCTCTGAATAGCCATGTGAGCCAACCATCTGAGTGGTCGGTCATTTTTATTGGTTGGAGTGGTGTTTGTTTTCTGGATGTAACCCCAATGCTCCAGTGATCTATTGAGTTGTATCTTTTATTTCCTCCTTTTATCTAGCTTCATAGCTCAAGTATTTTTGGGGTATGGCCCGTGAAGTTGTGTTCTCCAGTGTGTCTATTTTTATTGTTACCGTACTTAATATAAGGCTATAAGCCTAAGTTATGGTCACGCTTTTAAGAAAAACTTTATTCGTTTTCATTTTAAATTTTCGAAATCGCTAAAATCACCAGCCTTAGGGAGTAGGCATGTTACAGATGGTATCAGAGTAGGGTCCTGCGGCCACAGGTCCCGACCTTAGTCTTGCATTTTCATACAAGTTGTCTAGGTAGGTCTTGAGTAATGTACCTTTGAGTGCAATGTGTTCCTAATGTACTAACTAGTTTGACTAACTGGCCGTTATGCAAAGGGAGTGAACCAATTGAATGAAAAAGTGAGCTATGTGTTAGATATGAGCTAAATAACATGTGCTCACAAGAGATAGCTAAGTGTTAGCGCTATTAGTAACTGTTTTTAGGCATGCATCTTTGATGAAATAGTTGAAGGTATGCTTGGTTTTGAACTTGAAGGGTTAGAAATAGTTAACTCTAAGGCCACTCTTTGGCCTTAAGTGCAACTTGCTCTTTTAGCCCTATAATAGAGTAAACAAATATACTCAAATGTTGGTAGAGAAGAGCCTAAAAATGGTTAAGCTATTTTCAGATTTTCTAAACTAAAAGACTTTGGAATGTTAAAGACTTTTTCTAATTATTGAGTTAGGTTTTTCTTTTGCATCAGAAGACTTGCATTCACTCTATGCTAATGCTGGAGTATAGAAACATATGAGCATATGTTTCTATGTGTAATCAAATGTTTTTGTGTGTCTACATGCGAAGATGTATACGTCACTAGATGTGTTAATGATGAACTACTAGGAGGAATGATTAGAGATTGTTTCCTATGGTTAAAAGTCCTATTTTTATGTAAATTCTGAATTGCTCAAGGAAAATAAGTAAGATTTTCATACATATGAAAGCAAGTTTGGGTATAGTGATGAATTTTCTGCTAATCATTGCATAAGTGTAGCCATCATCCCGTACCATGGTCGTTGCTACCTATATGAGGTTCATGTTATTTTATACATGGTTAAGTATGTTTACATGACTTGTTTCCTACTTTTGTCATGTGACTGCCATTACTATATAAGAGTTGAATATATGCCGTGCTTTCTGCCATTTGGATTGTTGTTTTCACTGTAGGGTTTGACAATTTTTTGGTTAAAAGAAACCCTAATGCATTTAGAAGGGAGAGGGGAGACAAAACCTAGTAGACTTTGGAATTGTTACACCACATTGGCAACTTATTAGGATAAATAATCCATATATTATTAATGCTTTTCTAAGCATCAACGCCAAATTCAAAAGCTGAAACTCCCCATAGCTGAACCTCCCCTCCATACTGTGAGTCCTTAAAGTTCTTATGAGCTCTTATAGGCCTAATTTTTATTAAGGTCCATTTAGGCATATCCACAAAGTCATTATTGCTACCACCCTTAGCTTAAAGCAATTCCTCGCTTGTTGGAGACTAACTTTTCTAGTGAGTTAAGTGTGAACGAAACTAATAAACATGCAAGCTTTGGCTCGGGTGCCCCTCTACCATCGCCTGAACCGCATCTTTGGTCCTACAACTTTCTCGCACGGGGATGCAAGCTGCGAGACACCCCACGAACATATGGGATTATTATCAGCAGACAACTTCTAATCCATTTGGTAAAGGCTCAAGGGTTAACCTTGATCATAGGTTGCGAACTAGGGTTCATGCTCGCATACACTCATCTAGATAATCATTGGCATGAATAAGCTGAAAACCTTGTGATGACATGACTAAGCTACCTTGTATTATGTTTTACGCAACAGGTTCTATGTACTCCATGGTAATTTCATAGGAAATTCTCTAGTTGTGCTTTGCTAGCCATTATGCTTGCGGCTATTACTATTTTACTGTATTATAGTTATTGTATATGGGCTTACCTCTATTCTTGTTGCCTTGTTATTGGGTCATTATGCTATCATTTTGCATATTACCACTAGCATTCTTTAAACCAAGGATTAATATTTACATGTCTGTAAGCATACCCATTTATTTATATGTTTCTACGATTTAGAGATGACCAGTTCTATATGGTGACCCTAGCGTAGGACATCCCATTAGTGAAGCTATCATGATTACCTTATCTGATTGTCCTTTTAACTATGTATTCTGGCTAGAAATCTTGCATATGTTGATTGTGGTAGCAAGTATAATAAGATGCATTAGCCTAGGAGCTCTAAGTAACTACTTTACCAAGTCCCATGCTACTTATTTGTGCCCTATAACTCATATGCCTGAGCCATTATCCTAAACAACCATACATGATAAGTAAATACCCAGACATTCCTTCTCCTATGGAAACTACAATCGTCCTGGTGGTAATCCCTATCCAGACTCACCTGTCTTGGTGGCTCAATTTTGCATGAAATGGTTGTTAAGCTATATAAATACATTGCTAAATATATGGACCTTGTGCCATATCTCAACTAAAGAATTACTTCCCCACCTCCTGTAGGCAAGTTATGTACAAAAGACATATTGAACCTCCTTCACTCATCAACCTGCCCTTCTATTGGATCATTTGCTAAGTGCCTTCCTAGTACTTGGTAATTCCATGTGTTACTCCCAGTAATATTGTATCATACCCCTATAATATTGGTTATGCTGCTATTAACCTTGATTTTTAGGGGTGTTACGTTGGTGTTCTGTGCGAAGTCATTATGGCCTTGCATGTTGTCTGGGTGCTGTTACAAGTGTGATGTGATGTGAAACGATGTGATGGTGCTCCTATTCCGTTGTGTTTTGAATGCTTCTTGGTTAACCAACTTGATTATAAAGTGATTTGATTCCTTTAATGCTTTAGGATGAAATCGAGCTAGCTTGTCTGCACTAACTCAACTTTGTTACGTGCCATTGATTATTATGGATCAAAATCCTTAGATGTCAGCTCATATCGACGCATAAATAGACATCTTTATGCTAGTTGTTTGGGTATATGATTGGAAATTGGTGTTCATTCAAAATAAGCTTAATAAGATCATCCGTGCCAACTTATTTGTCTTTCTTACATGCAGTTTGCCCTCGACGCCTTAATAGAATGAGCAGACACTTAATAACTGGTGAGGAGGAGGCTAGAAACTATAAACTCCCTTTTTTGATTTGAAATCTATATTGAATCATAAGGTGAAATTTTTGCTTTGTTGTTGAGTCATGAGGTTGTGTTATGTTTTACTATACCATGCACTTTAGAATTCAAGGACAAAATTCTTTTAAGGCGGCAAAGTGTAATACCTATAGTTTTTTTTTTTTGGTTGAAGGTAACTAATTTATCTGACGATTTTATCAACCTTAGTTTTATTATATTAGCTAAATTGGATTAATAGTTGCGTGCTTGTTTATGTGAATAATTTTATAAAAATCAGTTTTGAAACTTCGCAATTTATTATGTGAGCACGAAAAATTAATAATGCATCGAATATTAGGCCAAGCAAAATTAGCGAAATCGAGGGGGTCAACGAATGGTGGGCTCGATTTGTGGCAAGGGGTGCACGAATTAGGTTACTAGGAAAAAAGAGAGAAGGCTGATTAATCAAAAAAAAATCCAATTGCTTTCTCTACCACTCCAGTGCCAGGTGTCCAATTCCCAGGGCAAACCCATGACACTCAGCTCTTCGCTCCCCCAGCTTCACGACACCACTCTCACTTCCTCTTAACACCACACGCCTTGCCTTAACACTTCACCTTCTACATAGAATCCACCAAGAGAGTGAGACGAAACAAGCGGAGAGACAAAGGGTTCGCAAACTCAAAAAACAGCAGCAGCAGCAGCAGCAGCACCAGGTGCAGGGGCGAAATCTGGGCAGAGGAACTGGGTGGAGGCGTTTTGGGTAGGAGCTCATAAGCAGCCGTGAAGGGGGGAAGAATTGTGACTCCGGCCATCTAGAAACCACCCATGCTACTCAATAATTGGGTCTTTAAGTTTGGAACGAGGTGGGTCAGTCTTAAATTCCTAAGTTAATTACTAATTTGCGAATTATTTTCTAAATTTTTCTTGAGCTTTGATTNNNNTATAAGATTGGGATTTTGAGGAATTGAGAATATATAGGTAGTAGGTGGATTGGTTGGATTTATTGAAACTATTTTGGTTGAAACTGAGTCGATTTTAAGGATTGTTTATGGGCAATATGGTCGGGAGGGAGTTCGGGTTATGTGAAAAATTGATAAAATTACAAAGTGTATCGATTTGTTATGATGCTGTGTTGTACCTTCTTAGCTGCTAGAATCAACTGAAAATGCACTGCCCATTTGAATTGCTATCTCTGTTATCCGTTGGTTCATGATTGCCCTGTCTTACGTTGGAGTGAAGTGGGAAAATACGAAGTCAGCTGACTGGTTCAGCAAATCGGTTCAGTAGAGAACCGAATCTGGGTACGGAGAACTGCTTACTTCTCTCCAGTCTCACTCTAGCAGGACCATACTTGCCCTGTTTTGTTGTGTCTAGGGCCTTAACTTGTTGCCGCACCCTGAACCAAGAGCAACAAATAGGTTCATTGAACTGTTTAGCTGAATTGTCTAGTGAGCTGATCCATCGACCAAAACATCAAAATGCCACTCTTGAATAAATAAAGTGTTATGTAAAGGTAGTGAATTTGTTTTAAATTTTTCATTTTGTGTGAACTTGAAATGAATTTACCAAACTAGACGCATGTGACTGATTTGCAGAACTGAACTGCTGAGTGCTTTCAAATGAAACTAAATACGAGTAAGTTATAACTTTTGGCTTCTAAAGCAAGTTTTAAACATCTGTTCATGTGAAACTGGAAGATTACTTGACCGATAACTCATTTACAAGCTTTTTTGTCAAACTAAGCGATTGCTATGCTTTTTAGAAGTCGACTTTGCTGTTATTAAGGCATTAGTAGCCTCCTTAAAAGTGGATACATTGCTGTGATATAACAGGAATTTTAATGCCAAATGTGTTTGAATGTGAATTGTATTTGATATATTTTGGGCTAGGAAGGTAGTGCTAACATAAAGGACTCGATTTCGGGAGTAAACCTTAGGATCCTGATTAGAGCAGGAGTCCTAGTTGTTATTATCCTGATGAGGATAGGAGTCTGTTGACTTTGGGAGGCCCCGGGGATACAAGAAGTCATGAGTTACAAGAAGTCATGAGTCATGTTACTCATCCACAACAGCACTAATTTGTGAATGTAATGCCCTAAAATTGATTTCTTACCCGTTATAAGGGAAAATCCCTTGATTCTAATTTATGTTGATGCAGGGATTTAAAAAGTGCATAAGTTATTTGTAAAAGGGTCCTTACAATTTATAATTGTAGCTTTCTTTTAAAAGGGAAAAGTGTTTTATAATACAATGATTTAGCTTGGTTAAAGTTTCATATTCTTTTGTACGGTATGCCTGTTCCTTATTAAAAGAACTCACATGGTGACGTCAAACGGGACACTTTGAGATTAAGTGGGTAACTGGAGTCAAGCAGGCCACCAACCTCAATGGTTAGGATAAACTTGAATGGAGACATGATTTGGGTTTCTTGCGCGATTATTACGATATCATTATTCATGATTTTTGTATGCTTGCTACTTATTGGTATTGTGTGCAAGTGTTTTATTTTCTTGGGATTGAGAATCATTCACTGAGCATGTTGTAGCTCACCCTCTCTTTATTTCCCTTTACCCCCAGGTTCTTGAAAAGACCAAAAACATGTAGAAGTTCTCGGTTTACGTAAATCGAGTCGAAACTTTCCTTTTTGCTTTGTTAAAGGGTTCATGTGTATGAATAGGCTAGTTCTTGGGCATATGTAAGTCCATTACTATAGTTCATGTAAGCATATTGACTAGCGGTCGCTCTGAATGGTCTTGCGGGCTAACCATCTGAGTGGTTAGTCATTGTTGTTGGTTGGAGTTTTGTTTGTTTTTGAGATGTAACCCCATTACTTCATCATGTGATCCATTGAGCTATGATTCGTTGATTTGTATCTTTTATTTCTTTATTTTATCTAGCTTTATAGCTCATTTACTCGGGAAGGATGGCTCATGGAGTTGTAATCTCTAGCCTGTTCTCGTCGTGCTTATTGAAAATATTCCTTATGTTTTTATTCTTACTTATACCTAGTGTATGGCTATAAGCCTAAGCTATAGTCCTGTTTCGTTCTAAAATTTTAGAAATCATTAACATCACTGGCCTGAGGGGTAGGGGTATTACAGATGGCATCATAGCAGGGTCCTGCGACCACACATCTTAACCTTAGTCTTGCATTTTCATATAGGTTGACTATGTACATCTTAAGCAATTATATGTTATATGTGTACCTTTGGGTGCAATGTGTTCCCAATGTACTTTTGACTAATTGGCTATTGTTTGAATGGAGTGAACCGATTGAATGAAAAAGTGAGTTCTGTGTCAGATATGAGCTAAATGACCTGTGCTCACATGAGTTAACTAAATGTTAACGATATTAGTAACTGCTTTTATGTATGCATCTTTGGCGACATAGTTGAAGTTATGCTTGGTTTTGAAATTAAAGGGTTGGAAATAGTTAACTCTAAGACCATTTTTGCCCTTAAGTGCGACTTGCTCCTTGGTCCCCAAAATGGAGTGAGCAGACGTACTTAAATGTTGGTAGAGAATAGGCTAAAAATGGTTGAGCTGTTTTCAGATTTTCTAAACTCAAAGACTTTGGAATGTTAAAGAGTTTTCTAATTATAGATTTAGGTTTTGCGCTTGCATCTGAAAACTTGCATTCACTCTAGGATAATGCTTGAATCTAGTTTTGTGAGCATATGTTTCTATGTGTAATTAGCTATTTTTTTGTGTCTACAAGCCAAGATTTATACATCACTAGATATGTTAATGATGAACTATTAAAAAGTGTGATTAGAGATTGTTTTCCACGGTTGAAGGTCCTATTACATGCTACCTTTTATGTTAATTTTGAATTGTTTAAGGAGGAAAATAAGTAAGATTTCCATACGTATGCAAGCAAGTTTGGGTAATAGTGGTTATTTCCTGTTGACCATTGCATAAGTGTAACCATCATCCTGTACCATGGTCATTGCTGGCCATATGAGTTCACGTTATTTTATGCATGGTCACTGCTATTTATATGACATGTTTCTTACTTTTATCATGTGACTGACATTACTATAGAGTTGACTACATGCCGCGCTTCTGTTATACAGGCTGTTGTTCTTGCTGTGGATTTTGACAATATTTTGGTTAGAATGAACAGTGATGCACCTAGAAGGGAGAGGGGAGACAGAATTGAGCAGACTTTGGAATTGTTACACCACGTATGTCACTTATTAGGATGAACAATCCATATATTATCAATGCTTTTTGGAGCATTAATGCCAAATTCAGAAGTTAAAACTCCCCATAGTGAACCTCCCCTTCATACTATGAGTCCTTAAGGTTCTTATGAGCTCGTATAGGATGAATGTGCCTCAAGGACCGTTTAGCAATATCCACAAAGTCATTATGGCCACCACCCTTAGCTTAAAGCAATTGCTTGCATGTTAGAGGCCTACTTTTTCAGTGACTTAAGTGTCAACAAAAGTAATGGATAAGCAAGCTTTGGCTCGGTTGCCGCTTTACCATCACCAAAACCGCACCTCCTTGGTCCTACAATTGTCTCATACAGGGGTGTAGGCTGCGAGACATCCCACGAATATATGGAGTCGTTATTGGCTGATAACTTCTAATCCTTTTGGAAAAGCCTCAAGGATTGCCTTTGACCATAGGTTGCAAACTAGGGTTCATGCTCGCATACACTCATCTAGATATTCTCCTATGTGACAATACCATGAGCTTGTGAGATTTAGAGTGTAACCATGGTATTATGTGCAATGTAAAGCTCATAAGGGCTTGTGTAGTTAAGTGGGTTTGTTTTAGAGCAACCCTGGATGAGTTATATAAATGAATTGTCTAGTAACTGGAATTCATTGTTCCTACTCTCTGAGCATGATTATGTATGTGATTGAGGTGGTCGAATACAATACTTGATTTAAGTGGTTAGGTGGAGTGATAGGAATGTCGGTTTGTTATTTGAACTAAAGTACCTCTATTTTCTCATATGCCGTTTTAGTGTCTATTTTCTCATGTATTCCATAATATGGTCACATGACCATAGGAGCTTGCGTTCAAATATTCTTGCCCTTGTCTTTTTATACTTGATTGGATGACATGCTAGTATACCCATGCTTATAGTTGAATTCTTGACATGAAGACTTATAAATAAGTGCATGTAAAATAATCGTTGGCATGACTCAACTAAACACCTTGGGATGACATGACTATGCTATCCTGTATTATGTTTTATACGATAGGTTTCATGTACTCCGTGGTAATTTCATAGCAAGTTCCCGAGTTGTGCTTTGCTAGCCTTTATTCTTGCTGCCATTGCTATTTTACTATATTATGGTTATTGTATATGGGCTTACCTTTGTTCTAGTTGCCTTGTTATTGGTCATTATGCTATCATTTTGCATACTACCACTACCATTCTTCGAACTAACGATTAACATTTACATGTCCATCAGCACTCCATTTATTTTATGTTTCTAAGATTTAGAGATGACCAGTTCTATATTGGTGACCCTAGGGTAGGACATCCCATTAGTGAAGCTATTGTGATTACCTTATCTGCTTGTCCTTTTAACTTGCATTCTGGCTGGAAATCTTCCATATGTTAATTGTAGTAGCAATTATAATAAGAGGCACTAGCTTAGGAGCTCTAGAGTAACTACTTTACTAAGCCCCATGCTGCTTATTTGTGCCCAAAACGCCCATACATGACAAGTAAATACTCAGAGGTTTTCCTTCTCCTATGAAAACTAAGAGCCTCCTGGTAGTAATCCCTATCTAGAGTCACCTGTCTTGGTGGCCCAATTTTGCATGAAATGGTTGTCCAGTTATATAAATGCATTGCTAAATATATAGTCCTTGTGCCAGGCCTACCTCGACCAAGGAACAACTTCCCTACCTTCTGTAGACAACTTGTTTGCAAAAGACGTGTGAAACCTCCTCCATGCATTAACCTGCCCTTCTATCAGGTCATTTGCAGAGTGCCTTTTAACTTGGTAATTGGTAATTGCATGTGTCATTCCCAGTAATTGCGTGTCATACCCTTGTAATACTGGTTAT
>NCQV01062142.1:8615-20295 GCA_002740545.1 Lophocereus schottii
GGCGAGAGTATGAGTGAGCTTGACCATGTAACAGTTCATAAGAAGTCTTGTTATTAAGGACAGAAGAAGGCATTCTATTAATGATGTATGTTGTTGTGAGAAGGCACTCTCCCTAGAATCTGATGGGAATTTGGGATTGAAAGAACAAAGCTCTACCTATTTCAAGTAAGTGCTTATGCTTTCTCTCAACAATTCCATTCTGTTGAGGTGTGCCTATATAGGATGTCTGATGAATAATGCCATGATTAGCATAGAAAGCCAAGGCTGTGGTATCAGGAAATTCCAGACCATTGTCAGATCTAACGATCTGGACTGTGTTTTGAAATTGTGTTTGAATGAAAGCAATGAAAGACTTGAGAATTGGAAAAGCATTGGATTTGGTTGCCAGAAGATGAGTCCAAGTGGCTCGTGAAAAATCATCAACAATAGTGAGAAAATATTTGTATCCATTGTCAGTAGAATTTGCATATGGACCCTAAAGATCAACATATAACATTTCAAGTTTATGAGTAGTACATGAAGTACTAAGAGGAAAGAAGCTCTATGTTGTTTAGCCTTATGGCAAACTTAACATATAGAACTAGGCTTAGAATTACAAGAAGAAATAATATCAATGTGCTTCATATTGTCAAAAGACATATGACCAAGCGTACAATGCCAAAGTTCTAAAGGAGACATTTGATAAGAGAAAGAAAAAATTGAACTACTGTTGAGCTGGGATGCAGGAGTTGGACTGCTGGTCAGACTGGGGTTGCAAAACTTGTGGTACACAAAGTACAGGCCATCAACTTCTTTACCAATTGCCAAAGGCTGCTTCATTAAAAGGTCCTGAATGTAACATGTGTTAGGGGAAAAAATCACATGTGCAGATAATTGTTTAGCTAACTTACTGGCAGACAGCAGATTATAATGAAAATCTGGAACAAGTAAAGCATTGGAGAGAGTCAGAGAAGGAGTGAGTCGAATGGTTCCAACACTGTAGATTTTAGCTTTTTTACCATTGGGCATAGTGATTAAGGAATCTTGTGGAAGAGGGGAATAAGAAGAGAAGTATTGTAGGTTAGGTGTTATGTGATCTATAGCACCACTGTCAATGATCCACTTTAAGCTAGGATTTGAAGCTGAAAAACAACAAACCTTACCTGCCAACATAGTTGCACCAGTGGAATCACCTGAGGTTGAAGGTGAAGTCTCAAGATCATGTTTACTCAGTATGGCAAGAAGTTTATCATACTGGTCAGGAGTGAGGAATGGGGCAGACTGTTCTTGATCAGCAACTAGAGGGACTTCATGTTGGGCTGTAGCTACTACTCTTCTACCTCTGTCTATAGGTGCCTTTCCTTTCTGTCTTTGCAATTTGAAACACCTATCAATGGTATGACCATTTCTCCTGCAGTAGTTACAGAATAGAGGTGTTCTTCTTGAGGAAAGTGTGGAGGTAAGCTACTGAGTATGCTGTTTCTGAGGAGGAAAGTTATTGGTTTTGTGTTGAGAGAGAAATGCAGAGGAGTCTCCATGTATTGAAGAAGAAGTTTGGAGTGCTCTTTGTCTCTCTTCTTGAAGAATCACACTTAAAGCTTCGCCAATTTGCGGCATAGGATGAGACGTGAGAATATTTCCTCTTACCACAACATATACATCATTCAACCACATGAGGAATTGAATTAAATGTTGATTCTCAAGCCATTTAACCATAGCATTTCCAGCAGGACAGTCAAAATTGGGGCATGTTCGAATGCTTACAAGAGCAGCATATTCATCCCAAAGAATCTTGCATTTAGTAAAATATTCTGAGACTGATAGACTACCTTGAGAAAGGTTATTGATCTTCCTTTGTACCTGAAATATCTTGGTGCCTTGACTTTGTCCATAACGAAGTTCAAGTTCCTCCCAGATTTGCTTAGCAGTGGAGTAAAATAGCATATTAGTGGCCATCCAGGATATTACCATTGCATTGCAACATTCCCACTGAGAAACTAGAGGGCCAGTAGCAGGTTTAGAACAAGATCCATTAACGAACCCTAGCTTATTCTTTGAAATAAGAGAGACTTCACAAGATCGTTTCCATTGACCATAATTTGTGCCTATGAGAGGCTCTGATGACAAGCTACAGTTTGGATGATCAGAAGGATGAAGAAACAACTCATGATTATGATCAAGAACAATTGCATCAGAGGCTGCCATTGATGAATTCTGAAGGATTAGTAATAGGTTTGAATCAGATGTTGAGGAGATGAACTGGATTGAGTGATGTAAACAATTCGATGAATCAGAAAAGAAGAATGCAAAACAATCAACCATTATTGTTGATTCAAAACGGAGTAGTTACTGAATCACAGATCGATTGATCATTTGAAAAAAAACAGATGCAATTAACAATGGCAGAATCTGAAAAATGAGGATTCAGCCATTGATGCTCTAATACCATGTTATAAGCTGTGAGCTAAAGGGAAATGAAGAACGAGGGAAACAATGGAAAGAATCATATTTGCCATTCACCCTTTTCAATGTACCTCATCTGGCTCTTTTATATACAGAGGTTGATAGCATTTGTTAGAGATAATCTGCAACTAATTACATGGGGAAGGGAAAATTAGTTATAACTGAATTCTGTTATTTGTCTAACAAACATAAATAACTAACTTCTGTAATGGCCATCCTCAACAGGAAGAGAGTAGAGAGGAAAAGTTACTGACCTAAGTTACCTTGAGAAGTGAGAAAATGGAGAAAATTTAGAAGGCAAGGAGCATGGCCATTGAGGATAGGGAGAGAGAAAGAGAGGAAATGGGAACAAAGAGGCGAAAATAAACTCTGGGGTTTTTTTTTCCTTTGCTTTCCCGCTTGGGTCTCTTTTCAACATTTTGCACATTCAAGACCTACTCTTCACTTCTCCCCTACCCAACACTCTCGCTTGGTTTCGGAAATCGATGGGTTGTTTGGGTTTAGACAATTTTGGGTTGCGGGTCAACATTTGTGTTCAAAATCCAAAATTTTCGAACAGATTCGGGTCAGATTTTTGGATCGTGTCAATTGTTACTAGGTCTAGTTATTAAACATCAATATGCTTTTGACAAGCATCATCTCATATCCAATATTGGACAAACTCAAATATTTTATTGTTTCATCTTGCTCTTTAAGGTGGGATGTGTATATCACTTGCATTTCCAGCTCTCCGAAAGGCTCCCCATAACTGTGTTGATTAAGATCTGATGGGATGTTGTTCATGAACACTGAGAACTCCCTCTTTTGGCTTTGCTTCTTCCTCTCTCTCTCTCTCCCCCTCTTTCGTCGAGTTTGATTTTGGATAATCACATAACCTAATGTGCACAATTCCTTCATTGAATGCAGATCCATAATTTTTCTTAATATAGAGTAAGGAAGATATTTCATATTGATATTTACATCTATGTTTTAAGAAAAGATAATGAAACAAAAAGTCAATCTTTATTCATTATTATTTTTGTATTATTACTACTATTGAAATAACGGTGCTAGGAGAATTGGAAAATATTTAGCACATTCTTTTATAATTTATATTTTTTTGAAAAGGTAAGAATAATATGTTGAAGCTAGAATCTTTGAATATTTATATTTTTTATAAAAATTGAAATATAAAATTAATAATAATAAAAATTAAAAATCTTTTATTATTTTGTAATATGTTCAGATTTAGTTTAGGAATTGATGCCAAAATTTTGAGAACTTGCAATGTGTTAAATGTTAGACTTGTGATATTTTATTAGAGAGAGAGAGAGAGAGACATTCGTACGAAGTTGTAAGCGGAGCCACCAGCTGGCATCCCTAGGTTCAGGTGGCCAAGAGCAAGGATAAAAGAGCCCGTCAGGGATCGATAGATGAGAAAATTGAATTATAAAATTAACTAATTTTTGATAGTAATCAATTTCTCAGAAGCTAGTCGCAAGGATCTTTTTTTCTTTGTTTTTTACCAACCCAACATGCTGAAGACATCTTGTTAGATCTAAGCTACTATAGGACGACAATGCCTGCAAAATTTATAATTTTTTGCACGTAGCAAAGCCTTAATAATTATAAATGATAATCCAAAAAATAAATCCAAAATTTTCCGTATGCTCTCTATAAATTGTGTAGGTAGAGAGACATGAAAGTCACCCAAAAAAATAGTTTTCATTAATCTATGACTGTTATTGACCTGAAGACTTTAGCAGTCGTTAATTTTATTTTTTGTTCTTATTGGTGTAAGGGCCTATTAATGTTCTCTTGTGCATACAAGGCGCCGAGATTAATATAAACTAGTATAGGCTTGTGCAATGTACGGATTATCTTTTAAATTAAATTTTAATTTAAAAAGTTATAGAGTATTCATTTTATAGAACTAGTTGTCTCATAAATATTTTATAAATATTAAGATAAAATATTGTTTGATTTACTTGATCATAAAATTAGCACAATTGATTTTTTTCAATTAATAAAAACTTTAATTGATGAATCATATCCTTCTTCTCTATGTCTAAAAGTCTCAAATCTCACTAAGTTCAGTTGTAAAGTGGATTATACTGGGCAAAACCAATCTATTAAAAGTAAGTCTTGATTCATGAAATAAAAAGTAGGTCTTGATTCATGAAATAATCAACACATAGCGTGAGACAATTAGGATCATGTATCACTCATGTACAAAATAGTTTCGCTAAGTTATAAACAAAAAATACGCCTCCCTTTATATTGGATGATACCACCTTTAAGAATAATTAGATATCCAAATCTCTTTTAAAATAAAGTCATTTCCTTCTTTTAACTCCTACATTTATGCATTAAACATTAACATTTATGGATTATAAATTTTATACCATAACGTATATAACATCTGATACTTTCTAAGATAACCCATTAAAAATATATATATGAATCCAAAAATATAATGTACATTAAAGACCCTCACCTAACTATAAACATCGAAAATTATACATAAATTCTTGTATAAGGTTGGAGCTCTACTCCACTATACTAAACAACTCATTTGTTTCTTCTAATGAATTGCTTTGCATCCCCTTTCTTGTTAATTTGTATCCACTTTGTAATATCTTCAAAGAATGGTAGTGTTGCAAGACCTTCAAATCTGATCCAAAAAAAGCAGTAAATTTCATGGTTGTTCATTTCTCATGTTGCACAATTACATTACATTTTCCGAACCGAGTTCCAAAGGCATATAAAAATCATTAAGGAAAACAATAAATAATTAATCAAAGTAATTATCCTAGTCGTGCAATGACATTTTGAATTAAGCTAAATAAATTATCAACACATTACTACATCCTCTTGGAAGTTACAATCCATATGATAACATGCATCCTTATTAGATAAAATCCTTTTAGTGTTGCAAAAAGTCAAATACTAAGGAACAATAGCAATATCAATTACAAAAGGGAAAACTTGATATCTAAATATAAACTCAAAATAAAAGCAAAAAGCATGAACCAAAAATCACAAACCACTTGTTGCGAAATAAAATCTAAACAAAGAAAAAAAAACTACATCCAATTAAATTAAAATGAAGTTACCACCCTTCTAAGTCAAGTCTCACTATCCCAAAATCCTGAGTTAAGTATTTTGAAAGTACCTAATATCTTTAATTAATGTCCAATAAGGATCTAAAGTTAGCATCAAAGTACATAAAAAACCTATGGTACAAAAAAGAGGCACAATAGGACCTCACAAAGGATTAATGTTCTATAAAGACACATAAAAGAAAACAATAACAAAATAGGAGTTATAATATGCAGTAAATATATTATATTTTTAACTAAAGTATATGAAATAATTGAAAAAAAAAATAATGCACCTAAAAAAAATGCACACATCTTACGGCCTTCCCCTATGACTTTTTTGCACAATATCTAGTTAGTACAATAAAGGTATTTAGAATTAATTCTTCACTATTAATTTTCAGTAATGGATTAAATAATTGACAAACTTAAAGTTCTTCGACAATGGTGGAATTTAGGCTCCCTAAATTACTTTGAAGAAACAACCATTTCAAATACTTTGTTTAATTATGCTCTTATTGGTGCAGATATATCCTATTGCATTACTATTATCTATTTAAGAATTAAACTTTGATAATATTGCCATGCACACAACCTCCATATTTTTGTCTCGCTGAAAATACAAACTTTTTACTCGGGGTAGGGGGCAAAATCATGATGAACTTTGTTCATAATACATTTATTTTTATGTTGTGTGTGAAATGAATTTTTTAAAAATATAGAGATATCAAATGTAATATCTCTTACAAATGTATCGGCAATTGTAAGAATCATAGTATAAAATTTATTCTCTTTCATCAAATACTGAACTATATGTGCCTTTAAAATTCATTATTTTGGTTTTTTCACAATAATATTTTAAAAGATATAGCAATTTATGCTAAAGTGAAGGCATCATTTTCTAAAAATAGAGTATATTTCTTTATTTGTCTTTTTTTCCTTCTCAGTTGATCGAAATATTCATCCAAGACCTTGAAGGACACTTATTTGTTCTTGAGGTTCCTATTAGACAGCAATGTGATGCTTCATGTCATTCGACAAGTATTAACTCCCAAAATTCCTAATTTAGTGCTCATGTTAAACATGCTCTACAATTAGTTCCTTCAAAAAGAAAAGACAAAATGGAGCTCAAAACTCGGAATGAATCCATCAACAGCCTCTCAGTGTTGAAATACTCTCTAACTAAAATTAAATTTTCTAAAGCCGATTGCCCCCTTCTAAATCAATACACCGTATTATCATCCATCCACTCAGAATCTCTGACTTCACAAATCAACCACCCTCCTCTAAAGTGGCATTATCATGACTAATCCTATTTATCATTCTTACACCTTAAAAAAGAAAAAGAAGTTAAAAAAAATCCAAAACCTTGATAGCATACAACACTACAAAAAATAGTGCTTTCCTCCGCACTTAGACCACAACACATAATAAAGTGTAGGGAAAATTATAATATATCCTTAATTTTACACTTAATAAGTGTGGGGACCCATACTAATCTATCTACATATATTAATTGTGGGAAATATATATTAAAAATAATTTATAAATAAAAGTAATTTGGGCACATCAGGCTAAAATAAAAGCGCCTAAAAGTGAAAATATGATGAAACAGTACCCGCGTGTTCCAGAATAATCTCCCTCCAGACAACTACTCCATCGTCAATCTCTCTCCCTCTCTCTCTATCTCGCTCTCGACCTCGATCCGTCTCCCTGTCTCTGCACTCCTGAGAAATCTCTCTCCCTCTATCGTCAATCTCCCTCCCTCCATCGTCAATCTCTCTCCCTCAATCGTCGATCAGCTAGGCAGATGCTCAACCATCGTCAATCTCTCAAAATGCGAGGCGCTCAACCATCGTCAATCTCTCTCAAAATCTCAGCCATGCAAATTGTGTAAGTCAGATCTCCCTTTGTTGTGTTGTCTATGTCTCCTCCTTTTTCTCACAAAAAGAGTCTAAATTTCATGGCTAAGAAACCCTAATTTTTGGGTTATGTCTCGCATCTCACAAATTAGGTCTGACGCTATCCCAGTAGCAAATTGTATGACGCTATCCCAGTAGCCAGCAGATTGGCTGACCCTTGACGTAAATTCGCAATCAACTATCTCCGTTGTAGTCTGCTGATTTGGGCAAAATCAGTCAGGCATGCCTCTTTCTTCATATGTGTTTTAATTGTAATCTGACATTCAGGTCGAGCAATTTGATGGCAGTTTTAATTGGCACATTGCATGGATTAGTGATGAATTTAATTTTTTTGGCTCTAATTCTTGTGTAAACTGATTGGTATCTAACCTATTGTGGCTTAATTTGGCAAAAATTGCTCTGGACTAACTTAGTGTTCAAATTTTGATTGATTCAAAGGGAATAGAGATTAGGGAATGGGTCAATATTGTAGCTCAAGTAAAGAATCAGTGAATATCATAGCTGAAGTGAGTGTTTGTTAACCTTAGCTGGTAAGTTGTAATTGTGTGTGTATGTGTGTGCACGCACGCATGACAGACGTGCACAAAATCAACAGTCGAAAGTAATTAAAGCCCCTGACATTCACGTATCACGTATAATTGAAAATATAGGGAGTAGCTAGTTAACTCCCCTGAGTTTTGTTTGTAAAAATAAATAAAAATAAAGTAGTATTTTGTTTGGAGATAGATGACAATTACAAACTATTTTTTTAAAACTTTAAAATCAAGGGTTCAGATTTAATGAGTTCATAATATTTGTGACTAAGATTACACCAAATCCAGCAAATCACTCTTGTGTTAATATTTTAGGGTTTTCAAATATTGTTATTGATATTTTGTAGATAGATAAACAGATTAAATACCAAATCGAAGGCTTAAATCTAATAGATGACTAATTTTTATAGCTTAGATTATATTAAATCATACAAATCACTCCTGCTGTAGCTAGCATTTTAGATTTTTTCAAATATTATCACTTTTTTTAATTGCTTAAATTTTTTTTAGATCATAGAATTATCATGTATCTTGTATCAAATATAGCCAAAATTATGAGTAATTTTTTATAGAAATAAAAATTATAAATGGGCATTTTACTCAGATAAGGTGTTTTTTTAACTAAAATCTACGGTTTAGATTTAATGAACAAGTATAATTGCTTAATTTTTATGGCTGAGATTACATCAAATCTTGAAATCACTCCTGTTGTAGCTAGCCTTTTAGATTTTTCTAAAAATTATCACTTTTTTTAACTACTTGGATTTTTTTAGATAATAGAATCATCATGTATCATTTATCAAATATAACCTAAATTATTAATATTTTTTTAAAAAATAAAAATATTAAATGTGTATTTTACTTTGATAAAATGGTTTTTTAAACGTAAAATCTATGGTTTAGATTTAATGAATAAATTTAATTGCCTAATTTTTTTCCTAGATAATTGGATTATCATCTCTCTTTTATCATGCATATCTGAAATCATGGGAGATTTTTTAAATAAAATTAAGAGATATCTTAAGTTTAAAATCAATAGCTTAGATTTAATGTATAAATAATTTTTATGATTAAGATCGCATCAAATCTCTCAAATCACTCTCGTTGCATCATGTTAGGATTTTGTAAAGATTGCTATTATAATAGTGTAGATGAAATTCAAACTCAGATTTATAGAAATAATTTTCAAAGAATTTATCAAGAATACGAGGTAGCATCTAGAAGAAATGATTAATTTAAATAGATTCAAAACTAATTAAACTTAATAATATACAATTCTTAAATACTTTATTAGTCAAATTAATAGGTGCAATTATTTTATTAGTTTAATTAGTTGAAATCAACTTGAATATGTTTTGATAATTACCTTTTCCACCTTAAAAAATGTCTGCTCCTCGCTTTTTTCTTCACATGAAGAGAGGAGGCACAAAGTATTGGTTGGTGATATATGTCTTATTACAAGACACATCAAAAAGTGTGTTATCTTATTCAAAATATATATTATATAATTTAAGATCACCAAATTCTTAATAGTTACAATTAAATAAATTGTGGAGTTGTAGTTTTCGTCTGCTATGGCAACAATTATAATTGACACTATAATCGAATGAACTATCTGCAAAAGCATATTATACGGCTAGTTTTATAATAGTGAAAATTTATGAATAAAAATGTGTACAAAATTTATAAGTAACATCACCTTTTTATTATTTAATCATACTATTTTTCCTTAAATTTGATAAATAATATTATAATCTTTTTAAATCAAAACAAGACATTTAAGGAATTTAACAAGTGTCTTACATCAAAACGTTTATAATTTTATATATTACAAATTGTACCCTCGCTCCCTAGTCCTGTTTTAGTGGCTAGGTTAGTCTATGCCTCACAAAATATTGGGATTCTTGTAGATAAGTTTTTTTTTTTTTTTCCCCCATTGTTCAAGATTCCTTTACCTAACTATTTCATCTCTATCTAATGATTAATGTGACTAATTCCAATTGCAAAGTTGTCACTATACTTAGTCCAAATCCAAAAATCTATATCAGAAGAATCATACTAAGATATGCTACAAAAGAATGATAGGTTTATTCTTAAATTACATAATTTCAAACGGATATATAATTTTATTTATACATTACTTTTAGAATTCTTAATATATCGTCAACTATCTTATAGGATAAAAATAAAAATTGATGTAAATAGATGTTTTTCTTCTTTCTATGCTAAGATATACTACGAAAGAATAATAGTCTTATTCTTAAATAGATATACAATTTTATTTATACATTACTTTTAAATTTCTTAATATATTATCAATTATCTTAGAGGATAAAAAAGAAAATTGATGTAAATAGATATTTTTCTTTTTTCTAATAAATTTTAGTGTTAAAATTTTTTTTGGGTTAACTACATATACATATATAAAAGGACAAAATAGTAGCATGAGTATGCACATGAAAGGTGAAGAGGTCATTTTCTTTGCTCAGCATGCAGAGTCAAAATACTTTTTGTTATTCATCAAGACAAATGCTACAAGAACCAATAATTAGCGAAATTTCCTAACTTTGGCAGTCTTCCTGAAGGAAGGTGGCATCAAATTTGACCAGCATTAAATGCGCTCTTAATTAGACGAGTTGCTCATCCACATGCATGCTAACCTACAGATTTCAGTGGTCATTTACTCTTTCTCATTAATTGCCTTCTCTATTGGCACCACATTATAATAAGGTCCCCCCTACATTTAGCATTTTTTTGTTCTTTTTATTTTGTACAAATGAAAGGGTAATTTTTAATCCAAATCCAAATTCAAAATAAAAATACTTACTGTCACGTGATCTAAACAGTAATGAGAGTTGCTTTTATTATAGGGTTTCTTTCCCTCAAAATTTCAGTCTGTGTGAATTGCCCTCCTCATTACACTTGATCTTTATTAAGGGATTATAATCATCCAATTGTGTGGGACTACTGACTAGCTATCTATTCTCTGTTTGCTCTTAACTGTTTTGCTCATACGCATGGGTACAAATGTCACTTGTATTGTGACCCGTTTCGTTCTATTATATTGTTGCCTTTGCTGTCGTCTTGTGTCCTTATTCAAATTCAGACATATAGGTCATATTCCAGGGAAAAAAAAAAAAAACAAAATCAAGAATATGGCTAATGATGAAGATGGATCATACCTTGGGTTCTATTATGTTTGGAAGTCACATATGTTGTTTAATAAATGCTAGATACTATATAGTTTGTACCATTAGATTGATTGTTGCATGTAATACATTAATTGTTAATTGCAGCAAGGAGTAAGGAGTACATAGTGAATTGATCATTAAACAGCTCCAAAAGAGTTCAAACTTGATTAACTTAAAATTTTACTATAATGAAACTTAATATTTTATAAGGTGAATCTAATCAATCTCGATAATAATATATTAGTTAGTGGACACTAATTAAGAAATTTTAATGTTATCTTTCATTTAGACTTTTAACAGAAGAAGATCATAGAATAGATGATATAGAGGGGGAGTCATATTTACACCATCTTTGTGCATATACTCAAACATCTTTAATTTGAAAAAATAATGATAATATCTCCTTTTTTATTCCTGGTGAAATATCAATGGGGTAGGGAGGGATGAGAAAGATGGGTTTAAAGGCAGAAACTGATTTCATTTCTCTTTTTTTTTTGGTTATGTGAGAAGAA
>NCQV01062154.1:14628-25902 GCA_002740545.1 Lophocereus schottii
GGGAAATGAAGCCCAGCCGACTAACCTACTCCTTATGGGAGACAATCCTGATTTGCTACAATGATATGCATGGCGGCTCTATCAAGTTTTTTGGCCCTATTGCCGGGGATTAATATCGAATATTGGGATTTCTCGATAGGTTCGACAAAGCATTTTGTTTTTTTGGGCTTTTTTGTTTTTTTGGAAAAAAGACCCAAAAAAATAAAAAAATAAAAAT
This sequence comes from Lophocereus schottii, assembly GCA_002740545.1. Lineage (NCBI taxonomy): Eukaryota > Viridiplantae > Streptophyta > Magnoliopsida > Caryophyllales > Cactaceae > Lophocereus > Lophocereus schottii. Next base: position 14,846 of record NCQV01062154.1, read on the forward strand.
TTAAAAGGTTGAAAATTTTTTTAAGGAAAGAAATGATGGCAATTTTCCATTTTTTCGAATTTGTGCATGAATTATTTTGGAAGTATTTTAAGCGTTTAAATGTTTTTCTTGCTCAAATCGTTAATGTGTAGGTAAATGAGAGACTTTGGACATTGTTGATGAGGTTATGAATAGTGAATCATATATTCTTTTAGAGCATTGGGGTTTTCATGGTAAAAATTTGATGAGGCATGGTATTTGCTTAAGTAGATTGCTTAGGATTCATTTGAATTTAAGAAGGCTAGTCATGTTTCTAGATATTCCTTCCCTAATACTTGTGTATTTTATAATAGATCTTATTATGCACCTTTCTAGTGTGACTTATGTAATTCTTATGACCATGCCATAAATTCATGTCCTTATATGCATGTTGTACTCCACTTGACTTTGTATCCCCTATCGAATCAATACTAACATTGCCTTGACTTTACCTGATTCATCCTTCCATTTAGCTCAGTGCATAGGGCTCAAGGTGGGTGAGCCTTTTGTGGTAGTTGCTAGGTTTAGCATTGTTGATACATAGTTTGAGTTAGAAGAGACTTTAGATGTGATGCATGATCTAGCTAAACTCCTTTGGAGGGATCACATCATATATTTGGGCATGACGACTTTCCTAGCCTTCATTGTGATATTGTTCTCCCCAATTCCATTGATCATTCCTATGTTTTGCCTATGTGTTTACTACCCACTTATCTTCCCAAGTATTCCATTGATATGCCAATTGATAATCCTGTGATTGTGATGCTATCATGCATTTGGGATATGAGGACAACATCTTTGATGTGTTCAGTGGGAATGCTGATAATTTTATATCCCTAGGTTACTCTAGTGCGTATAAATGACTTCCTTGACCCATATTGCATGTAAGTAGTGGATGCGCCTAGAAAATCATATGGAATACTTACGTTGATTTCTATTTTGATTTTTCTTGGCATTTGGTTTGGTGAAAAAAGTGTTGACTTTCTTTATTGGTATTATCTTGATGCACTCCTACTTCCATGCTTGCAAATCCTATGTTATGGTGTTCGATAAGCTTCTATATGCATTGATAGAGTCTGATATGGAGAGGAACATCTTGAAAGTATAATGGAGTCCATGTTGCTCCATGTAGCTCGGTTATTAGGAGGTCGTAGCTTAGGTGCACACAGCACATAACTTGATAAGCTTGGTCTCTTTTGTTTCCCTTTTCCTTATTCTCTTTCATCTCCTTTGAATAGTGCATCATCTAAGCATGGTAGAAAGGTAGTTTTATATTTTCCTTTTTGTTTTTTAGTTTGCATACTACTTGAAGCATGTAGTTTTAGGTTTCCTTTCGTTTGCACTGGTGTGTTGCATTTAGTTGCATCTTAGGTTTGCATTTCCAGGAGTATGGGCTGATGGTATTGATTGGTTTGAGATGCCCTCCATTGCTGCTTTCGCTAGGCACGATGGTCTTCATACACTTGGTTGTTTTTGATGGGTGGCCCCTTTGGCGTGAAAATGTTTAAAGGGTTTGTAAATATTTCTTGTTTTGACACTTTTCTTTATTGAGAACTTTGTTATCTCTTAAGGTCCTTTGCGCTAATGCTGGTACGTGACAGTCATTTTATGAGCTAATTGAGACTTTAGTAAATTTTTTGTGAGACTTTGAGGCTTCTTTGGACTAAATTATCATATTTAGTCTCATGTTCTTTTACTTATGTGACTTTTTCATTTTGCATCTCTGGAACTTGCATAAATTCTCGTTCAAAACCACATTTATATGTGTATATTTGATGATGCAGGAATTCTTTCTAGTTGTTTTAGCCACATTGCCAAATAGCCTACCTTGATGTTACATATTTATCCCCTTGGTAGCCCGTTTGAGCCATAGTCCTTTTCTGACATATGTACATATATATCTTGGGAAGCATACATTGACCTTAGCCTTCTTAGCTTCCCAATATTATTTAGCTGGTTAAGGGCCTAACCTTTCCATATTACACACATAATGAGATTAACTAAAGTAGGTTCCACACCATTTTAGTGATATACAACTAAACATTCCATTATTTTAGTTATAGGTAACTAGACACTCTCTCATCTTAGTCGTAGGTGACTACAAAAATCATTTTAGTCATAGGTGACTACGCATTTTGTCATCTTAATATTGGATAACTAGGAATTCTCCTATTTATGTCATAGGTGACCAGACATTCTCTCATCTCAGTTATAAATAACTAAACACTCTCTTATCTTAGTTGTAGCTGACTATCAATTCTCTTATTCCAATAAGAGGCAACTAGATATTTTATAATCTCAGTCATAAGAGGCTACAACCATCCTCTTCTAGCCATAGGTAGCCAATTTCGCTCACAACATTCACATAGCTCCCCTTTCTTAGTCATAGGAGTTTTTAGTCTTATGTGGTTAGATTTTAAATCATAAAGACTAGATTCTTACCATCCCTACAGGTAGGTGGCTAGAAATCTTCTCATCCTAGGGCTACATGGCTATACTTCTGTTTACATGGTCTTCGTTGGCTAGGAATTGACTTTTCATAAAAGGCCATTCATTCCCTTTTCAAGTTGTAGGTGGCCAGACATCTTTACTTCCTAGTCACAAGAGGGCAGCAGTCTTTATTGCAAGCTATGAAGGGCTAGGCCTTTCTTATCATCATAGCCATAAACATACCTTCAATAAGCCATAGGAGGCTAAATCCTAGTAGGAGGTTGATCTTCTAAGGAAGATCCTAGATAAATCGCTCCCTTTGCCCTAGCTATAGAAGGCTGGGCTTGTATACGAAACTCTATATGGGCATCCTTCTATCCCAACTGTAGGAGGTTCATCTTGTAAGAGAGACCTTATGTGGGCGTACTTTTGTCCTAAGCTCCTGGTCATAGGTGGTTGGTTCCATTGGTGATACCTTTAGCAAGTATACACACACAATTACAGCTAAGGCACCTTGGAAGCATATAAACATGAAGAGACTCCTGTTTGCATACATCTCTCTAGGCCTTAGTAGTTATTCTCTCCCTTAGGGGTGGCAATGGGGTGGGTACAGGGCGGGTTTAATCGCACCCTTACCTATATGCATTTTCAAAATTAATACTCAAACCCATTGGGTGTTGTAAAGCCATATTCATACCCATTCCCACTAGGTAGAGCAGGTATGCAGGTTTTATTCGGGTACATATGGACAAAAAGAATTAAACCTATTTCCTGCCTATATTTGACAGCAAATAGTCAACATTTCATATTAACATCAAGCTTCTAACAACATATCATATCAGGTTAAATACAGCTAAAAGTTTGCTAATCAAAGTAATAGATTAGCACTGGACAATTACAATTTCTAACAAAATCTCTCATTGAAGTCTTAAATGCCATACAACTTAAAGCAACTAGTAAAATATCCAAGTAGAAGCAACAAATGAGAACTTTAAATAAGCAGGTATGGATTTTATATGAGGCGGATATGAGGGGTACGGAGCGGGTATTGATAAAACGGGTAGGGCTGGGTATGGGGCGGATAGGACCTATACCCATACCCATACCCATACCCATACCCATTTAGTGATGCTTGCCCCATACCCATTTTTTTCCATTTTCATCACCTACACCCATACCCATTGGGGCTGGTTTTATGGGTTCCAGGTGGATAGGGGTTTTTTTCGAGCCCTACTCCCAAGTGATCGCTTTGTATTCACTCATGCATTTACATACCTTCTTGCATAATATCACATACTTTACCCTTTGTTTTAACGATCTTGGCTAAAGTTTGGGCTCTTGGAAGACCCATGGATGCCCTTAAGGACTTTAGACTAACTATATGTTTGCTTGTCTTATGCATTGTCGCCTAGTGATGACAATCAGCTAACCCACTGAGGGTGAAGCAACATTATGCATGAATTCCTAGCAGTAAGTCTCCCCAAGAAAAATCATTTAAAAACATCTCAAAATAATTTCAAAAAAGCTAAGAAAATTGAATTTTGGATCAATTTATAGGCATGGGGGGTTGAACTCCTAACCTAGAGCATGGTAATGTAGGAGCTGTATTAGTTTAGTAGCGCATTGCCTTACACCAATAAAATACAAAGAAATACATATTATCAAGAATGTCAAAACATGGGCCTAACCAAAAGTTCAAGGCGGTAACATGTTCCTAATTGCCGCCAAGGCCTAATAGTAAGTTTTGAAGCCCAAGCGCAACCAGTTGGCCTATAATTATGGTGATAGTGGGTTCTCATAGTTTTAGCCTTGTTTTTAGTCCTATACTAGAACTAAAGCCTGATCTATTTGAATTAATTTTCATTAAAGCATCTTTTTAGTGACATATTATAAGCTCAATTCTGATAGGTGAAGGAAAAGTTATGTGTCAGATAATGGGATGTGCATAGAAATTGAGATCTCTTCAGTATTTTGACTACAATTCCTCCCATAATTATGAAAAACATATTAAACGTAATCCATTAAAAACTACATCAATAAGCTTTCCAAGAAAAAAAAGGCACTGCATCCTGTGGACAATACATGAGAATGTAACAACCCAAACAATTTGGCCCTACTATGTTATCTAGCGCAGTAGTATAGTCCAAACCCTTGTGGCTAATGCTGGGCTTGTCTGCCTGTCTTGGCCTGCACTACATGAATTTACACATGGTTTGTATAAAATGCTCAATCAGCCACCTAAACCACCTCTAAATCGAAACAAAATTAATTTTGATTTATTTTATTTCATTTTATTTTTATTTGATTTGATCCTTTTCTTACTGAGGTTATTTCATGACCAAGTGCACTTCCTTCCCTATAAAACCTCCATACAACATTCTATCCAGGGGAAACTCCATACCCTTCTCTACACACCATTCACTGCCCAGGAGAATTTGTCTCGCTCCCCCCCCCTCTTAATAATATTTTCAAGTAAACTCTCCCCAAATCCTAACTCAATTAGGCTACTATCACACTTGGGAGAAAGGAGATTAAGGATTGTTGCTTCACAGTTGCTCGGATGGAGGTAGGTCTAGAGAGCCACTAGTAAGAAAAAATTATTTAAAGATTTCTTGTACACAAAATAACAAAATTTCCCACTTTCTTGTTCATTTTAATACTTATAACAATGGCTTGCTAATAAGTGGTCACCAAAAACATTTCTTTCTATTTGCCTTATTAATAAAATTAATTCATAAAAAATACCTATTCTGTGGAACAGAAAAATATAAATTTCAACATATTCGTTTATGGTAGAGGTCGTTATTGAATCCTACAATCTAATGGTGGCTTTTCACCATTTGTTGGATCATATCTTCACACTTGAATCCGTTTTTATGGTTCACAATCATAGAGTCTTTCATTCAATCCCTACTCATGAACCTTAAGAGTTATAGTCCTATAGAAAAAACCCCCTTCTTCCTATATCCCTCTATTAGCCCTTTGATTTAAAGGATTTTATTACGAGAAGAAATTAGGTGGTTTCTATAGAATTATAGGTTTGTACACTTCCCTTAGAAATGAATTGACGACTTTATCACATTTCATCAAGGAACATTACCATGAGAAAGCCGGCACAATGCATCCACCTTGAAAGAGGATGGGCTAGGGGGAGGAAAAAGGAAGCTCGATTGAGCGCCAGGAAGCTCTTACCCCTTTATCGTTTTCATCTCTAGCAAAGTGGCCACCATGGATTCTAGATGCTTTCAGTAAGTATATTCCCATACTTAGCATTGCTTCTCTTTTCATTTGTTTGGCTTCACGTTCTTTTTACATGTGACTTCGAGCCTCTGTATAGGGTGAAGAACCTCCTTGATGCTTCTGCTAAGAGAGCAGAGTGCTATGCTATTAGAGAGTGCTACTTCTAAGCACCTATGGGCATATCTGTGACCTTAGGGAGTGAATAAGTAGGCAGGTTGTCACTGGTCTATCTTCTTAACTCATGTTAGTGGATCCTCTGCTGCCTACCATGTTTGTTCCTACCCTTAACCTAGAGAAGCTTTAGTCCTCGAGACCTGGGTTCCATGTCTGAACTTCGCCTATGCATATGACTATTTGAAGTTTTTCCAGACTTGCTAGATGGCTCCTATTATGCCACCAGTAAGTCTTTTTACTTCCTTCTATGCTTTAAGATCTTTGTATTTTACTTATGTCTTCTTTTATAATCTTTTAAAAGTTGAGCCGTTTTATGCTCATTATCCTACTAGAGATTTGATGTCTAGATGACTCTAGTGTGGAATGTGAGGTAAAGATGAACAATATGACAAACAAACTAGATCCCCGGATGCAATAAGTGATTGAGACTAACACCACAAGAGCACGGGTAGCCATAGTATAGATAAATATATTATTCCTCAAGCACCAATGCAACTTATTGAGCTTTATCTAACAGAATGTGCTAAGCAAAATTCTAATTCAAAGGGTTCAATTTAATAACTTCCAATTCACTATTTTCAACCAATCAAAGAGAAAATTTGTCTAGGAATTCTCAAAGTTATGAAATAGTATTGGATCAAAATGAACAACATGTGCTTCTCTCTAATTGGTTTAATCTCGAGGAATTGCAATCTATCCATAAATTTGATCTATTCTTTCGAAATCAATCAAATTTGTCGAAACTAAACAAAAGTCATTCTTTCAAACTAATTTACCTTAATTCAAATTAAATATATTCAATTATTCGCTAGTCCTCCTAACATGCAAATCTCTTTTTCGAGATGACTCAATGCTAGGTCCAATTAAGCAGTCCAACATCCAAATGTCACCTTTCAGTTTTTCATTCATTTGGAGAGCAAATTTTGGCCACAAATCTACTCACAATATATCAAACACTTGACAGAACGAGATCAAACCAATCATGAAAATAAGTGCAATTCCTCAGATTAAAACATTATCCAACAACACTTACATAAATCACTAAATCCCTAGAGAAAAGAAAACTACTCAGACATAGTTAAGAAATAAACAAAACTAACCAACAATCCGGTGAAGTCTGAGAGAAAGGCTTGACTAAGATGACCTTCAACCAAGGGCTTTGACCTGCATCAAAAACCAAACACAAATGCTCAGGATTTTTCGCTAAAACAAAATATCAAACTAGAAAACAACAAAATTTGAGAAAGAAAGAAAACTAAACTAAAACACTAATGTAAGCTTTTGTATTGCCCTAGGATTTCTCAAGGGATGCTTTCTACTGCTGCAAAACAAGGCTATCCATTGGGGAGCTCACTTGATCTCAGCTACACAGCTGAGGGAGATGAAGAGGCAGCAGTTACAGGCTCACTATGGTCCGTGGCAGGTACCACGGTCCATCGTGGTCTAGGATAGAACTAGATTTCTACTCTTTTCTTGCTCCAAGCATGTAGCAACTCGTGCGTGTCCATGGGGGAGGTCAAAAGACACCTATTTATGTTCAAATGCTAGGTAAAAAGGCTTAAAACCCTACAAATCATATCAAACAACTATATTCGAACACAAATCGAGAATAGGAGTGTAAATAATAACATTAAGCACATAATTCTCCAAAAGATTGACACAAAATAGCCTTAAAATCATGTATACATTAAGCACTTATCAAATTCCCCCATGGTTGAAATGTTGCTTGTCCTCTACCAATACGCTAAAAAAAACCAATACATAACCTCCTCAGGATAGACATAGGTGACATTCAAATGACAAAGCTGATCCAAAAGTAGCCGAAAAAGATGCAAAAAATCATTAATAAACAGATTAAGGAATGAAATTTGTGAAAACCTTTTAATAGACCACAATGTTAAACTTGAACCAATCTCCCCCAAATCATCAAATACAATCATTTAAGCCTATGAAATAAGTAAGGCTAGCAAGGCCGATAAAACCTCACTGTAACTATATGGCTCTGATCAGTCATGTGTTTAATAATAATGAAGGTTCTCTCAATTCTCGTTCCTTAGACTCAAATCTACCATAAGCTTGACAAGATTCTTGAATTTGCCATCACTAAAATGCAAACACACTAGACAATCATGAGGACTTTCATAGGGTTGTAATAGGGCCATGGGTAAAGGTAAAAGTGGATCAAGTATTTTGGAAATGAGGAGCTAGAAGCCAAAGACTAGAAGCTAAATAATTCCAATGCATCATACTCCATCCTTCTTAAACCATATCAATTTATCAATAAAATAAATTGGAAATTGAAAAGAGAAAGAGTCTAAAATTACAAATAACTTACAATCACAATAAGGCTAACACTTTTTTTTAATTTTTTTTTCCTTTCCTCATTTTTTTTTTGGTTGTTTCTTCTTTTCTTTTCTTCGTTTTTGTGTTTTTTCGACCCTTTCTTTCTTTTTTTTCCTAAAAGAAATAGCCAAGAGGAGATCCATAATGAACTTTAAACATCAACTCTTCTCTATGCTTTGTACAATAAAATAAGGGATCTATCAAAATCTCACATCCCTACACCATACAGGCAAAATTCACTAAAAAATAACAATTCACCTTACTAGTACCCTATTATACTTGATGCAAAAGAATAAAACACTCCTCTGGTCTTGGCTTAAGGGTAAGACAAGTATTTGGCCATGGGCAATAATAGGATGTTTAAATCAAGAGAAACGGATATAGGCTCAAAGGGGCTAGCAAGGGATACTATACACAAAGGTAGCTATTTGGCCATGGGGTTTCAAGAAATCAAAGAAAAACTACCTCAATCATATTGTTTAAATGCATATGCGAAATGTGATCTTGAATGAGAATTAAAGCAAGTTTTAGAGAAATGACATCAAAGAAGAGTCACACATGACAAAAAAAAATATGAGACCAAAATGATGAATAGCCTCTAAAAGCTCAAAATCTCACGAGACATCTGCCAAGGTCAAAACTAGCTCACCAATAAGCACATGCCAAAATTCATGTAAAGACTTATGGGGTAAAAACTCGCATCCAACATATGGTCAAAAAATGGAGATCATTTTGAAAAATCATTCGCAAATATTTCATCCACAATTCAGGTGAATTAAAGGATCAAACTAAACCATAGAAGTCTACCAAATCTATAAAGATTATCACTGGAGGATTTTTTTTCTTTTTTTTTCATTTTTTGTGTTTTTTTTCATGCATGCTCTAATAACAATGCAAACTAACATGCGAAGAAACTAACAAAAGAAAGAAACTAAAATGTAACCTAGAATGAAAAGAAAACTAAATGCACTACTAAACAAAACTAAAACTAGAAATCAAAAACTAAACAACCACTACAAAGATATATAAAGCACAAACACATCAAACCGAAAATAGGCATCAGATGCCAAATATAATGACTTACTCCCTCATGCATGAATCACACATTACCTTTAATGTGGGTGCAGAACAGAAAAAGGGAATGGGAGTAGCATAGAACAATCAAAAAGGGGTGGTGGAGCATGGGTGGTTGGCCATAAGAGATATGCCAATCTCGCCAGTCCCTAGACATGCCCTATAGTCTTGGAAATATTGGGTCTGGGAAGCAAGCAATCCACGAAGCTCATCGTAGCACTCTTGGACAAAGTCCCAAAAGAGCGGCGGTCCCAGAAGCAACAAATGCTCGAAGAGGAACTTACTCCTCTTGAATGGATCTAAGTGTGTCTTGAATGTCAGAATAGTCAGGTGGGGGTGGTTGAGAGGAAGAACTAGGTCCACCTTGAGTAGAGTGAGGGGCTGGATGATGAGATGTGGGTCAAACAACCTCGTCATCATCAGGTACCCAATAAAGGTTAACCCGATAAAGAAGGGTAGTGCGATCAACATTGGAAAGCAGCAAAAGTTGTTCCCCAAGGTAAACCCAACATAAATGGTCAGCCTCAACTTTACTAAAGTTCATAATCTCAAAAGCAACTTGATCAAGCCGCTCAAACCCAGAAACTCTATCCTCAGGACTAGGCTCAACTCCCAAGAATCTAGCAATAGTACTTACAATCCCACTAATGACTATCCTACCTTTAGTGCTAACAGCACTATGTAATTGTCTAATTAAAATGAACCTAGGTCAAGCTAGACTCCATCAAGCACATAGGATAAAAAGTACAACTTAGAAAGTCTCAAGACATTTAGACTATCGTCTTGAGCAAACAAAGAAGAAGCTAAGATACTTTTAGCTACTTTAATACAAGGGTTCCTAATATGGGTGCATTTTGATGAACTGATACTGTACCTAACACTCCCCAAAAGTTCATCTCAAAATGCGTTCGGGTTCAATTCGCGGGGGACTTGGTGGTTCGATAAATCCATGCTAGGTGGAAAGCCAAAAATACTGTTAAAGGTACCTAAATTTAGTTCATACATAGTCCTATAAATAAAATTATATATATTCAGATTGGCATTGAGACCCTCTAGTGACCTCGACATGGAGTGTACTAAGGAATTCTAGGGTCAATCCCTATATGTATGCTCTTTGAGTTCTAAAAAGTATCCCATACCACCTCTTATAAAGAACCATCTAATATCATCCAACATTCCCAATCCGGCTAATAAATCCTCATCATAATATCTGGTTGCTACAACTATATGTTCATTTAAACAACTATACCTAGCAACACGATCGGGATGTATTAAACCACAGGGGTAAGGAATGTTACCTCTATTATGCGCAGTTCGGGATGTTCTTCGAGATTGAGGGGGTGTTTAACTTGATGAGCCAACCTCCTTAGTACTCCTTTGTCTCTTGTTTGGTTCCATGGTTGTAAACTCTAAACAAAAACAAAACAAAAATAAAAAATAAGAATTAAACCTAGAAAATTGAAGGAATTAAGCAAAAATATGAAGAATAAGATAGAGAAAAGGATGGGTATGGTGGATGAGTGAAGGTGAGATGAAACACATGGAGAAAGATGAATGATTGAGTGAAAGGAAATGATTTGGAGTGAAAATGATTGAAAATGGTAAAGAAATGAGAGAAGATTAGAGGTATGAGTTATACAGAGTTCAGAGAGAGAAAATTGAGGTAGAGAGAGTATATCAGGAGGTTGAAGAATTAGTAAGGGAGAGGAAAGGGCACTACGGTCAAAAATCTAGACCGCGGGCTGTAGTGGTCCACCACTGACTGTGGCCTTCACCAC
>NCQV01062161.1:0-16702 GCA_002740545.1 Lophocereus schottii
ACATTGGTTATTATTAGTGAACAAGCTTGAGGACTTGAGTAATAATAATTAATTCTTTTCCTTGAAAAAATATGATTAAGAGAAAAGCTAAATACCCAAAAAAAGAAAGAACCTTGAGTGATCAGAGTAATAACAGCATTTTTTTTCAATTCACTCTATATGCAGACTTTATTCACCCACTTTGTTCAATGTAAAAAATGCTCATTTTATTAGCTTGGAGCTTTGTACATTATAATTTGTTCGCCATATAAGATATTGAACCATAAAAAAATTACCACATTAAGTAAACAACCTTATGATAGATAATTCACGAAGATTTCACTCTTTGTGCACATTATCGAGACATCCATTGAACAAGTTGAAGAGGTTTGGTGAGCAATTTAAATAAACAAAATAAAACAAAGAACTTTTATCAATAAACGAACTTAATTATAAAACCGAAAACTTTGTTACTAATTGGAAAACTCTATTACTGATTATAAACAAAATTCCATTATAATAATTTATTCACCCCAACAAACGACACACAAATCATGTCATACTTGATCGTCCGATACGTTGTGCCAAGACAACCAAATCTCCAAACAATATATAATCATCCAACATTTGATTGTCACTCCAAAAAAAAACTTACTAAGTAGTTACTCGCATCAAGCTCAAATGCAAAAAAAAAAAAATCATCTTCGTACTTGAGATGCCTATTAAATATTTCAATTAGTGAGTGCGCATCTCCACCATCAAATGCTATGTCTTTCAATTGCGACAACTTGACGCATACGTCTTTCAAACCATATCCCAAAGAAGGAGAACCTTAGCTTGTTTCTTAAGCAAGCGATGTGCATCAGCAACTCCTACTCCCGACTCCCTAAGCTGTTTAACAAATGAAATATCCTTCTCGGATACTTCTCGACGTGAATACAACAAATGTCGCTTACTTGGACTACACAAAGTATGATTGTGTTCAGTGTCATAATGAGTAACAATCCACTTACCATCCTCATATACATAAAACTGAATAAACGCCTTGCAATATGTCGTCACATCCACATTCGTATGATCCATGTAATATTGACCTTTATCTTGCTTGAATCCAGCTTCCCAACAACAAAACTGACGCATGCATAACCTTTCTCCTTTGGATTTACATCTATGACGTATCTTTGAATACCGAACACTAAATCAAACCTTATATGCATAGTCATTGTAGGTATGAAATGCTTCACGTTCTAAGCTAGCGGTAGCCCCAACAAACACTTCTTGCAAAAGTTGAACCTCAGTAATGTCCTGATTTTGGATACCAATGCCTATAATATAATGAAAAACAAAGTGAACAATACAGCAATCAGTAATGAACTATGATGTGTATAATAGTGAACAACACCAAGACCACAATCTACAAAAGTTTTCACCATTAAAAGTCCCCTTAAATTATTAACCAACTACAACAACACAACCCATTTGATAAAACTTAAGAAGTATGAATAATAACCCATATTATTAAGCAATAACAGTACTCAAAAAATTCAACCAATAATAATGGTATAATATACAAGGGGAAAAAATGAACAACACAACAATTAGTAATAAACTATGATGTGTGTAATAGTGAACAACACCAAAACCACAAACTACAAAAAGTTTCACCACTAAAAGTCCCTTTAAATTATTGACCAACTATAACCACACAACCTATTTGATAAAACGCAAGAAGTATGAATAATAACCCACACAATTAAGCAATAACATTACACAAAAGATTCAACCAATAATAATGGTATAATATACAGGGAAAAAAAATAAACAACACAACAGTTAATAATGAACTATGATGTATATAATACTGAACGCCACCAAAATCACGAACTACAAAAAGTTTCACCACTAAAAATCCCTTTGAATTATTGACACCAGTTGATGAAAAACGAACCAATCTATGAAAAAAACTACACTTCCAATGAAACTAAAATTTCATGCCCACCTAACACCGTTGTTTTCCCTTTATTCAGTGCATTCCGAGCACACTCTTGATTCAAATACTGAGTTACTATACAAACAAACGAATGACATATGCATATAAAATTAAGTTGTAAATAAGCAGAAAAATGTTAATAGACAAATAAAGAAATGTTGACTACTTTTCTAAGAGAACATCCAAAACTAAAAATTGAGCACTCAAGCACAAAAGTCCAAATAATTAGACAAATATGCATTATCATAATACAAGCGTGAGAAATCATAAGCAACATCCAAATAATCTATCCACAATAACAATCACCATTAAAAGAACTGCTGGTGGGCACAAAGAATACTTTTCACAGAGGTTGAAACTCAATAATTTCCTGATTATGAGACCCAACTCCTGTGAGAAATGACCATCTCATAATAAGCGAACATGTCAATAATAGAACTACTACAACCTCAATTCAACAAGCAAAAAAGGAAAAAAAACAATAAAACTAGCTCATATCATAATAACTACACGTACACCATAAACACTAGGACACTTTTTTAATTTATTTCATTATAATTAGAATAATGAAGAAACGGTAATGAACAAATGGAAGCTCGATAATGAACAATATCACACAAGCAAAAAATGTGAACATCATAACCATACAAATAAACAATAACACCTTTGAAACATATTACACTCAAAATACATGTCTTCATCACCCTCATTAGCCTCAATGTCCAAAGGTTCTGCATTAAACAAAGCTATGGAAAAAGGGGGAGAAAGCTCATCAATAATATATCTTAACGATATATTCAACTATATGACAAAATTAAGCCATTAATATACGTACGAATCAAACTTTTGGCAACTGTATGTTCTTCAATTTCATATTCTCTACCTTCCACAATGCTTGAGTACATTTTAAGATTTAGATTTCACACATTGCTTGTTAAAGTACAGCAACCAAAGGAAAAATCTGATGCAACAACCCAATCACGCAATTGCGTGAAAGTGGAAGTCGGTGCTTGCTATTTTCTGGAGAGTGCTACACATATAGCTGGGAAAAGACATTCATGAATATGTTTCAAATACAAGAACCTCCATTAAAATGTTCATCCAATAAACAGGAACTTGAGGTCAAAACCTGTTTTGCAAAATCCAACCAGCTTCACGGAAGGACTATTGCGACTTCAAGACAATGTTTCTTGTTTCTAGGTCCGGCAATCTCCTCTGTAAGCATCAACCCATCCGAATCGCAATCTCCTCTGAAAGCATAAACCCAACCGAATTCTGAAAATTGCACCAATCATTGTTAATGTCTAGTGAACAATGAAATTTATTTGCATAATTTACTTTCTTGTTTCTAGGTATGACAATCTCCTCTGTAAGCATCAACCTATCCGAATTACAATCTCCTCTGAAAGCATCAACCCAACTGAATTCTGGGAAAGGCAGCAATCATTGTTAACGTCTAGTGAACAATGGAATTTTTTTACATAATTAATCACAAAATCCAGTCGCATCAACTCAAAAATCAGATACTGCTAACCTGAAGAATGGATGAAACTGCAGGAATAACCACCCATCCGAATTTTTTTTAATTATTGAGTATGAAATATATATTTTTTTTAAAATGAATTGATGTAGCAGTTACACATATCGCTGACATGGTCCGGAAGTATAAACTCACAGTTGTATATAATAATTTGCAATTTTTGTGTGAATGATGTGGCAAAATAATTTCCTGTTCAACCCATGCTTCGCTCTCTCTCCATCTCTCTCTCTTTTTAATTAATTAATATTCGGTTTTTTTTTTTGAGTGGTGATTCTGGTGAATGCTAGATTAAACGCCTAATCTACTGGCTACAGCTTAACCACTGAAGTCGATAGACCCTATTTCTTTTCTTTTTTTTTTAAATTTAAAAATAGAGCACAACATAGGTCGACAGATTTAGATAAACGTCATTGGCCAAATCGTTTGTAATTAATGGAACTTTTTCCTTTCTGGGTGAAAAGTGTTGGTCTATGGTGTTGATGTAGGCCAGGTGCCAAGGTTGGTGGTGGTAGCTGTAAATAGATTACAATAAGACACTGCTTTTATATTTTTGGGGGGTTGTCAACTTATTTTTAAAGATTAAGTTTAGGTGAATTAATAGAAACCAGTTCGTTTCAAAAAATTGAAGTTTCATCCAATAAAATAATTTTATATGAGCTCAAATAATCCCAAATAAGTTAATTTAACAAATATACATTTAGGATGCACAAATTAACTTAATTCAATATAAGTTGTGATAAGTTCAGGTTAAATTAGTTCAACAAAATACATTGAAAAAAAAGTGGCTTAAAAATAGAACCTTATTTTATTATTTGATCCAAACTATTTGAAATCGTTGATTTTTTTTTAAAAAAAGGGCACAAAAGAGATGCACTAATAATATAGGCAGGATTGAATTCAGTCTCCACTAAACTTGCAACATGTAAATGACACATGATTTAATTAGTCGGGCAATAATATGCAGCCCACAAATCTCTTGGCCCATGTCAAACTTGCCTCCAGTTTCAGTAATTGCCCAATCAGACGATTGGATAATTTAGAGCGGCTGTCGGGCTCTATTTTCCAGCTATCCTCATTTTCCCGCCTCTCCGCCCAATCGATCAGTGCCTACGATTCTAAAACCCTCGATCTTCCAAATTTCTTACAGTTTCCAGCCAAAATTCTCCCTGGTGCTTCAAACGCTTCATCAATGGCTGCTTATTTCTTTGAATATCTCGTCGTCTTCATCTTTTTGGCTGGATTTCATTTCATATCAGTTAGGTAAACTACGCTTGTCCTTATTTTTTGTTTTTAGATGTATATGTTTTCTGTGCCCTTGAATTCATCCCAGACTACTTCAGTTCTTCAATTTGTTTTATGCGATTATCTTTGTTACCTCCTGAAGAATTTGTTTCAGGCCGAAATAAGATGATTATCAGTGTTTATATTAGTTCCTTTCCCTGCCTGAAATTAGTTATCTGTTGTCTGTTATCCAAACGTTTAATGTATGACAAAGTTTGATTTGTATGAGCATCTTTAATGATACAATCGATCTTCAAATTCGTTGCTAGTTGAGGATTCAAAATCTAGGCTTGCATTCCAGAGATGTTGCTTGGTTCCTGATGCCTGCAAAAATTTGATTGAGATTAAAAGCGACAATCCAGAAGGCAAAAAATAAATTTCTTGGCAATTAAATGGAATTAAGCAAGAAGTACACCATAATTGGTAGCAAATTTTAGGGCAAAAAGTGCATTTTATTGGGAGAATTAGTGACCAATCAATTTCTGCATTAAGAAAGTTTAATAAAAATCTTAATCTTCCTTCCCATCCCCAAATTGCCCTTTTTTAAATAGTAAAGTCTTTATTTTATCATGCGTTGCTTCTTTGATGGCCAATTTGTAAGGCGAAATTTATTTTTAAAATTGTCTAAACTATGAAGGTGACATTTGCTTCGTGAGAAGGAGATTAAGTGAGTTGGAGCTCTAAAAATGGAAGCATTTCCTGATTTGTTTATAGCCTTACACAGATTACATACCTAATATGCAGTGAGGCTAATTGATCAAGTCTTCGCCTCTTTATAACATATGTTCATTATTGAATTTTATTATTATTTGAGGCATTGAGGTATGCTGTTATAGGAGGCCAAGTCCACCTGCACTATAACGATATTGGGGGGGTTTTTTGTTGTGGGGGGGGGGGCATAGTATTGAATTTGGATTCTACATGATTTATTCGGCAACTATACCACTGTCAATCAAGGACAATGCCTGGGTTTTTTTGGTAAATCATTGTCACTTGTGGGCCTGTGAGGATATTAAGCACAAGGCTTAGTATTGGTTTATGTGAGCTGTTAATCATGTTGAGTCAAAATCGTCCATCTTGACTTTTTCAGCAGAAGCGTCATTCTGATGAGCTTTTCTAACATGTAAAGTTGATACATTTATGATTGTTTATTTTCTAATGCTTGTACGATCCGAGACATGTTGCAGTCCCATTATTCTGATGTTTAGCATGGCAAATGCAGTAATAGAATCAACAAAGGGCGTGTTCAGTAAAAGTAGCTGTTTTAGTAATGGTTAGCTATTTTATGAGCTGTTAGCGGTTTTATTAGTGATTAGTTGTGACCCACTAGTGGTTAGCTGTTCAATTAGCAATTTAAAATAAATGCGTTTGGTGAATGTAGCAGTTAAATAGGAGATTTATGTAAAATGACTAAAATGGGCACAATAAATAAAGGTATTTTAGTAAATAAAAAGAAGAATTTTGTAATTTGCAATGCGACCACTAGGTAGAGGTTCTTAAAAGCTACTTTCATTAGCTTCTGAAAAACACTACATAAATCTCTAACCACTACCTCATCCACTATTTTACCGAACACTATTACGTAATGGTTCCCAATATTTTGATTATTACAAACCACTAACCTCTACTTCAACCTCTATTGCCGAACATAGCCAAGATAATTCTGGATTCTGGCTTCAGCATTATAATGAAGATGGTGATTCAGATCCATGAGGATAATAAAAAAAGTTTTGATGGCCAACGTCTTTTTAGGAGCTTTTTACCCTGCATGGTATTTCCTTATGTGTTTCAATTCAACCACATCACTAGTTTATGTACCTGCATAAAATGTGTAGATGATTTTGTTTACTTAATAAATTTTTATCCTCATTTTTATTAGTGAATCAAAGTAATTCAGTGATGTTTTCTTTCGTTTTCAATAAAGATGTCCTGCTTCATTCATTCATGAATTAATAGCATTTTATCTAGATCAAATTCCCCAAGGGTGCCATTTTAATTGCTCAAGTCCATGTGGAATTTGTAGAAAATAGATAAATAGATATCATGTCTTACTTGCTATATTAGCTATTATATGTTCTTAAGAATCTGAATAGTTTTGATTAATCTAAATATCTCATGGTTTAGCAAATGTTCATTTCATTTGCAAAATATCGTCAAGGCTGATGTCTTTTATGTGATCCTTTCTCTGACATACTCCATATATACAATATAGACGTGGCCCAAGAGGAGTCTTAACGCTGCAATGTAGTTATTCATGAGAGTCTTCAAATATTACATGCTCTATATGCTTATATGTTTAAATCATGATCGACATACTTAGATGTTTGTCAGTTGTTGTGTTCCATCATCATATTTATTCTTCATACCATTGTGTAACTCTCTAACTTTGATGTTTTTTTCTGGCGATCCTTTTCTTCCATTTAATTGAATGTCAATTTAGTGAATGTCTCACTGAAACTTGAATCATGAGTGGATTGTTGACCTGAAATATTTTGCCATGAAATTCAGACAATCCTTTTAAATTATTTTAACATTTTCCCTTTTATCCTAGTGGAACTTTCTTTTCCTTTTTTTTTGAGGGGGTGTTGCGAGGCGGGAGGGGTTGTTGTATTGGAGAGTTGGCACTGTAGGTTTGCTATTTGAATGATTGTGTTAGCATTTTTCACTATTTAGCATTCGTTTTTTGACTATGTATATCCATGTCTCGCAATAATAATACTTGCTTTAGTGTTTTATTAAACTGTAATGATTGTGAATTTACTTGTTTGAGACCTGTTGTATAGTGATCCATTTTCTGGATATCTAAAAATTCGTTGTAGGGAATTTTTTGGGGATAAGCCGAAAATTCTCTATGAACTATTTTTTCGGCTTGGATTGTGGTGGATTGAAGTTAAATTCTCATAAAGCTATAAACTTGTGTTTGTGCAGTAGAAATACATTTTTTCGGAAGGAAAATCTAGGATCCGATGTAAACAACCACTGTACAATTTAAGCGGAAGGCTACTACGTTTGACCCCTCCCACCCTGGCTGTGTGTGAGGATCTGATAACGGACCTGCTTAGTGATTCAGTACCATGTTAGCTTGAGCTGCTTAACAACATATGAACTAGCTTTGCGCCTATAAGATAGTCCTCCAATTTGAAAGTAATTGGTATGCTTGCCTAAACAGCAAAGAAATACTGATACTACTAGTTATTAGTATAGTAGTTATGCATATCAGTATACAGGCTGCTGGAATCAGTAATCAAATAGTCCAGCTCACATTGAAGTGCACACGGACCTCTAGTCCAGTGTCAGCAAGGCAAAAATGTATAAAGTAAATGATCGCTGATTCAAGATTTTGTTGTTCATTTAATTCGTGATATTGTAGTGAGCTGGAACTGGTAACCATCAGGTTCGCAGGGTAACTGGAAAGAATAAACCAAATATGGGACTTCCAAAAAGATTGAAAAAGAATAAACCATAGGGCAGGGGATGTATCAAAAGAAGACCTGAAGATCACCAAACATTGTCTTAGAACCATCTAAGCTTTTGATTTTGCAAGAAATATGGATTTGAAGTTGTCCTGTTAGTGCTGGATTATTTATTTAGATATGCTCTTCTGACTGCTGTCTTATTACTGTCAGTAGTCGAGTATTCCTGTCAGAAGATTCTAAAAGATGTGTTGTTTGTGGTGCTGCCTTATTACCATCCAGATTGAGTTCGACAGTTTATATAGTTCCCTGCCTGGATTGTTTCAATGTACTGTTTCCCTTCCTTTTACTTGACATATTGCCTTCTTTGGTTGGTGTATTCTGGTAATGGTATGGCATCTTAGCTTGAAAATTGAAATTGACGACTTACATAATCAGGATGAACGACGTGGGTTGATTGTGAATTCTTCCTGTGACATGTTTTATTTGTCAGAAGGGGTTAATTCCGATTAATTACTGCTCAGTATTTAGTCATATTTTTTTGGTCTTGTGGATAGCGAACAGACAAGAATCTTTTGTCCTGCAGAGTCATATTGGACCTTTTCATTTCCTATGAAGTTTATGCAGAACTTTTGCTGATGTGAAGCTTGTACCAACTTTTTTGCATTTTCCTTGGTCCTTCTGAAGTTTAGATGTCAAGGGAACAAGGTGTGATGAGCTGTGAAGGTGTCAGTAGGACAAGTCGTGATGACCTGAAAGGTACACAACGAGAACCTAATTACATTCTCTCCATTGTTGTTCATTCCAAAAAGGAAGAAAGCAAAAAAAAAGGAGAAATCTGCAAGTGAATTTATAGAAATTGTATGCAATGCTTTCTCTGTCAAGGCAATTTTAGGATCACTCGTCAATGTCTATTGTCTCCTATATTTCCTGCTCGAAGCTCTCCTTATTTTGTTATTGTCATGTGTTTAGTTTTAACTTTTTGAATTTGGAAGCCCTCCTTACTATGTTTTTTTTAATCATGTGTTTGGTTATTTTTTCAAATTTAGTATAAATGTGGAAGAACTCAGAATGCTTCATCACAAGTCTTTGACGCAGAATAAAAATTTGGACAATTCCACAGGGAAAACATGCGAAAACATTTCCTTGCTTCATCTTTTTTAGTTTTACATTTTTGCCGATTCACTATATGAACAGTCTGTGCAAGTATTTATGTCCTGGGTTTAACTCTAAAGAGTAAAGATAACGTGCACGAGGTCTGTCATGCTCAACAGAGGATGGAGTATATTTGTAGGTCCTCCTCGCATTGCTGTATTGTTCCTCAGTTCTTCCAACACTTGCATGGAAATACATATGGATAAGCTACCATTGTAGGCATATAAACCTGGGCCATACTCCATAGCCCATAGCAATCGAGTGTAGCTCTACTATTATAGGTTAGACAAGTATGGGAAAAGATTGGTCCTTTGAGTTTAAGCCCTCTACAATCAAGCCAAGAGGCCTAAGATTTTCATTCTTGATTTTCTGTGGGACTAGCTTGTTAAAATTTTGCTTGTGGAGGCTTGTGGTTGCCCCACTCATATGATCCACCATTTTATAGTAACTTTGTTTATAGTCTTATTAGGATAGGATCGAAGGCTTCAGCCAGTAGAGGCCATATTCTCTGGTCAGACATGTATCATGTTGCGTTTATCTAAATATACAGCTGCTCTTCTTACTACTAAATAAGGAACTGCAGCTGCCCATCAAATTCGGTCTATGATTGTCCAAGGCCCCCACAAGATGATCTTGCACAGTCTTCATTTTACTACTTTTCAGGAGTATTTTGTTTTTTAAAATTGTGAAAGATCCAATGGAACTAACAGGAAGCTAGTGAATGTGTAGGCCTATAATTACAGCCACTTCCGTGGAGGATAGAGTTCCACATCATGGCTTCCCTATTTGCGAAGTGGTTTTCCCTTTCCGGTAAGTCCAGCTTCATCTTTACCTCTTTTAGTTATAAGGGTGGGATTCTCAATGTTCTGTGCATAAATCAAAGCTCCCCACTTGCATTAAAGGACCATTTTCAAGTCAAATACACATTTCTTGATGGCTGCGCAGAAAAATTTTCCCTTCTTCTCACAGTTTCCATCTCTTGCATCTCGAGGTCGATTTATTGGGATTTTGAAGGAAGTCAAGAACCGGGAAAATCGGGCGAGATCAGAACTGTGGTCTAAATTAATTATATATGAGTCATTTGGGTCCCTCTATGCTCTCCTTGATTGGTTACCAGCTAATATCTGTAAGTATGCGCTGTTTCTTTAATGCTTTCTGTTAACCAGAGAATGTCTGACACGTTGTCTCATGGAGCGTTTAACGTTGTTAATGTGGAGTTATGTACGTGTCAATCAAAGAAGCAACGGTTATATTATTTTTTAAAAGTTGACCATTTTCATGAGTCATAACTTGTGAGAACTGATTGTGGGGTGGTCCATGGAGCAAGAATTTTTGTTTACGAGCGTACATCGATGGCTTTGCTTTCAATGTGTCTGTTTCAATACTTATTGGTTAAATATGACCATTGGCGGGGATGGTATTGAGACAACCCTAGATGAGGGGCTCTAACTTTGTGGTGGTCATACTTGCTTTTGATTTGATCATGATAATATTTCTGATGACAATTAGAATGACCGGGGTTCATTGATATATTAAAAGAGTGAAGCTTTGTGGTGGTTATGACTGGTGAGTCCTCATTCCATGACTGTTAATTGAAGATAAGAGGGAGTAGAAATATTGGTGAGAACTAAGATTTCAAACTTGTTGGAGGATGTATGACTTTTGCATCAGACAATATTTTTAGGGAATTATAGAAACTGCAATTTCAATCAATTTAAATGGATGAGATAGAAATTGTAATTTATATTTGTGTATCATTTCAATTTTATTGAATTTTACCAAAAAATTTATATTGATATATCAAAAAAGACATTAATAAATGATTACAGAATATCGAATTGTTTCATTCCCTTTTGGCAAGTCATGCAAATGCCCAAACATCTTGCACCCATTACAGATTCTGTTTCATTTGTTGAAATAGTAGTATATTTCATGGACATTGAGTCAAAATATTAGGTGATTTGTGTAAAGTTTAGACCTGCTTGTTATAGCTCCCTAAGCTTGCCTGATTACAAAATCTAAGTGGAGGAGAGCCTATACTAGTACAAAAGTATTAGTATTGCAATTAACTAGAGCCCCTTTTTTCTAAGTTTGGGTTGCTAAAACCTTGAATGCTTGATTGTAGGAAGTGCAGGTGAGCCACTTAACTAGAACCCCTTTTTTCTATTGCAGCGGGTTTTCTAGAAGCCATAGCGGGAAATGAGTGAGACGGAGCCAATCTGACCGGCATCAGAAACGTGCTAGTTAGTCCGACATGATAGTAGAAATGTAAAACTTATAGTGTTATGACACTGAGCACACAGATACTGCCAAGCAGCTTGTGCTTATCTATCCCACTTTTCATTGGCTTCCAATGGTGGAGAGCAAGTTTTGTTGAACCCCCTCCAAACTAAATAAAGAAGAAAAGAAGGAAAATTCCACCCGTAAAATGTGCTATTTCATTTCGATCTTCCAAGTAGGTTAGAACTAACTGTAAGAAATTATGAGAAACTTATCTTTGTCCTCTACAATGCACAAAAGTACTAAATAAAAATAGAAAGGACCAAAAAAATACATACAATGGAAATATTAGTGTTTTATATGATGCTTTGTTTTTTCTTTTTTAAAGAAAAAAGGACTTGAGAAATTTTACGATGGTTAGCATGGGAAGTAATGACATAGTGGTGTGAGAGAAGTATAATAAAAGAGGAAGCCACTGGTTGAAAACTTGAAATCCTAATGTCCATAAACTGTTTTATTAATTGAGAAATAACTAATAAAATAATACGTGGGTGCAGTAGTGCTCTCTAGGGAAATTGTGCTCCTTTTTCATATAATAAATTATAAATAGGACAATAGGTATGAGTTATAAGAGTATCACATGCTATGCTGCACTCCTTAAAGTGAAGTGTTGTGTTTTGTTTATTCGTCTTTGTGGAAACTAAGAAATTTTATGCAATTTTGCTGGTCTAAAAATGGTACAAATGTACAATCGACTGCTAAATCAGCAAATTGAATCTGCAATTAGATTTAGTTAAATTACTGTTAAGAGTAGCAAGTCTCTCAATTGTAAGAATGTAAAACGTGATTGATCAGAGCATTGACCAGAGATATTATTTCAAGCCTACATACATTTTGTCATACTGGATCATTTTGACTTGAATGTGTGAAAAGACAAAGTGGATCTGACTTGTAAATCCAAACTGTTAGAATGCCTTCTATCTCAACTAGTGGCTGATACAAAAACTTAAAGATTCTAATGTCTTGCGGACTACTCAAGCAGGAAAGGAGGTTGTTATCTGACACTCAAATTTAGCGTAACTTTGGCTTTGACTGCATGGTTGTAGAACATGGATTTGAGAAGGTAATGAGCAATCAATCCATGTTACTCAGTTGTGTGTCTCCACTATTGTTCATATAAGGTCATCTGTTTAGTACATTTTCCTTACATCTATCTGTTGGCTGTACCATTCCCGCTTAACCAATTATCCTCTGTATCCCTACTCTTGCCTAGTTGATAATAAACCAAGAATATCTTTGATTTCTTGTTTGTGTCCTTGATTTCAACCTAAGTTATATCCTTTTTATGATATATGAATAGAATGAGTCTACCTGTCTCTTTCTTCATTCCTAGGCACTGCCAATTTGTGCAAGCAGGATGTGGAACTTGTGCAGAAGTTTTTGATCATATCTTATCAAAACTGTGTCCCTCAAAGTTTAGTGGTATTCCTTTTTGTATCGAAGTAGAAAAAGTGAATAAAAACTATAAATTACTGGAAAGAGTTTTGAAATAGCAAGTGGCCCTAGCCAATTCTTGAATAGAAAAGTGCAATTTGCTCTAGTAAACCTTCATCATACAGTGTACTAGGAAGAGAGACATTTATGTTGAAAAATGGGAATAACAATTATCACTTGTAAAAGGTCTCTATTAGACAGGATTGATTTTCGCATTTGCATTCTCTTTGGACGTTGGAAGTTTTGATCAAATTTTCTCCACAACAGGATGCAATATAGCTTAGACTTAAAAGTACTGTTTTCAGGTGCCTCATATTTTCATTATGCGTAGTTAGGAGTCTTGAAATGAAGCTTTTCCCAATTGAAGATCAGCCATGGAGTTGTGGGTCCTCTTTGATAAATAGCTCCTGTTTCATTATACAGGGCCTCTCAAAGTTCAATACCTGTCCTAAAGGAGCACTTCAAACAGTCCTGATTCACTCGGGAAATACTTGAGTAGAAGAGATCAAAACTTGAAGCTTATACACAGTTTGTTAGGAAAATGTAATTTTTGTTGAAATTTCACGCAAATAATCCATGCTTACGAAGTGCTTTCAGAAATTGTCTGAATAACTTGATTGTAAGCCATGAGGGGGCTAGTTCTTAGTTATCCAACCTCTGTCTAAGGCTCTTTATTGTGCATTTCATTTAAAATTATTAGTTTTCCCCACATATACCTCTGGCCACCGTCTCTGACAAAATTATAGTTGCAATAGGTGCAATTTTCTTATATTCTGAATTGTTTGACAGATCATAAGACCATTGTTGAAATTAGTGCTGTACGCAATTGCCGTCAAAGTCTTCTGTTGCTCATGTATCTGTTAGAACTGTGCAAACGAAAATATTTATAATCTAGGTACCATTTTGGTTCTTCTTTCATGTTTAACAGCTGTAACTGGATGCCTCTTCACTGAATATCGTAGATGGTCAATATTAAAGGTTCAAATGAAAAGTATCTCAACATTTCTTCGAAATCTTGTGGTTGATGCTGCACACTACTTGTCTCTTTAAATGGCATTATGTGAGATCGCAATTTGAATGCGTTCAATCTATAAATTACCTCTCTATTTGTTGGGGACAAGTTTGTAGATATTTGACTTAGATGCCTTTTTGTTAACGCGATTTATATTAGATTGGAGCTGTTGTTGCATTTGAAAATTTTTGCTGTAAGCAAAGTTGTTTTGGGATAGGAAATTATAGTGATCTACGGACCCACGTCATGACACGAAGCCTCGGTAAGTTTGGCTAGGGAAGCATACTTGCGACAGATCCTCACAATCACACATAGAAATATTTAAAAAATGCACATTTTGCCATTAAACAATATTAAAAGGAAATGTTCCTTGGCAAAGCTTCGTAGTCAGAGAGGTGTGGGAGTATAATAGCTGCAAAAAAGGTTCAGAGAACACAGAAGAAAAGGTTGAGATCAACCAGAGAAAGAGAGAAAGAGATCGTTGGCATCCTAAACAAATAGAAAGCTCCTAAACTAGTGTTGGCCATACAATTGCTCGACGTCTCATGTTTCTTTGAGAGCCTAAATCTTGTTGGCTTCTACTTCACTTTGTGAAGTCATCTCCCCCTCCCTCTGCATTAGCACTCCCACTTTGTTTTGGAAGAGGCTAATTGACGGAAAGATACTGTGTGAAAATGAAGGTGAGACAAGTGGCATTTTCTAGTAGCTGTTGCTTTTGTGATAAGGTAACCATAATTATTTGCTAAACAAGAGATATTTGGCTGCAAATTTTGCAGTTCTTTAACTGGATGCAAAACAAGTTAAATGGAAGACCGGAGATTCAGAGACCAAATACAGTCTCAGTTAACAGTAAGTTTTCCTACTTTTGTCTTCCCGGATTTCACTGTTATTGTTTTATAATAGTTCATGGAAACCCAGATGTCTCATACTTTCATGGAAAGACAAGAAACAAAACAGTTAATTCAACTTGCTTGAAAATACATCTTTCTTATGTTTAAAACTTAGTTCTGCATTTATTCTGCTGAGAGTAGACCTGTGGTGTTTTGTTGCACTGAAGATCACATATGCTTCTTACGTCAACGTTCATTGTGTGGTGATAATATGAAAGTAGGATCTTGTGTAGTATCAAAGTTCATCTGAGGATGAAACCGAGAGCATATGTTAATCTTGGATCTAAGCATGCTGAGGATGAAAGAGACATTATTTCCTAAGCTCTATTAGATGTATCTAGCCATTAGTTTTTCAGATTGGTACTGAGGACACAGCTCAAAATTGGCAATTCTCTCCGATAAGCTAGGCTCCTGCAGGCTGAGTTGCCAAAATTTTTCCTGTTTTGAAGTCAAAGGCCTTTTCCTAGTATTTACAACCGAATTTAGACCATGGAAGGCAATATTGCCAATGCAGTAACAGTGTAACCAACTGGTGAGCAGTTTTTCAGAGGGGTCTTTTTGAAGTATTTATGTTTTAGTAAATCCTGACTGAGTTTTATTTTAATTTATATCCTACATGTTTTCTCTTCAATTCCAAAGCTGTCCTCTGTTGGGAAAAATGGTATCTTTCTTCTTCTGGTTACATAAATTTGAAGATGTTACTTTATGATTTTAATAAGTGGGCAAAGTTCAGAAGGTAACGGCCCAGGAACCTGACCATAGTTACCAACACAAAAATAATTAAAAAAATCACAAGCATGAATTTGAATCAGCCAATATCCACTATTTTTTATATAATTTTTTGGGCTGGCTGTTAGTCATTTTGCATCTCCACTAGCTCATTCCATCCAATCTGTCCTTAAAATTTAGTCAGACTCCGTTAAATCTCGTTGATATAAAATATTCAAAATGAAAACTAAAAAGTCTACTGAAACACAGAGGATCATTGCGTAAATGTCTATTCTCAATACTATAAACGTGGACCCAGGGGCTCTGCTATTTTAAGTACTATATTTGTTGCGTAATTGCTGACGGATGTGTTCTTAGTGTCGAGATCCCACATCCACAGTCTACATTTTTTCCAGAAGCAACCTGTTTAAGTTATCGTGCATTAAATTGCTTGTATCACAATTCAATGAACTGCACATAGCAGGTCCTTTACGCTGGTATCAACAAATGAGCATTATAACAAATTAGCAAAATTTTCCACTGAATAACTTTCCTGATTTGAATTGAATTGGTTCATAAAAATGAATCTAGTTTCTGCTTTCATCTTTCCCTGAAATAATTTTCTTTTTTATTATTTTTTTTTGGGGCCCTGGTGAGGGTTGTACTGTTTTGTGACTTTTGATAAGCAAACATAGTGATTATATCTGGCAAAAATTAACCCGACCCAAACCCGTCCCAAAGTTTTGGCTTCTGAACACGATTTTCTCGACCTAAATCCAAAAAACCCGTAAATTTTTGGGTTAAACCCGACCCTAACCCAAACCCACCGCTTTACCCAAATATTATATACTAACTTTTTAGTTTCATTTTCTTTAATTTTTTTCCTCTGAACAATAATAGTTTTCATTATAACGAATCGTTTAGAGAAATGTTATATAATTATCACATCCCTTCGCAAATTAAACAATGGTTCTTTTTTTTTTTCCTATAAAACATCATATACAATTTATACATGGTACA
>NCQV01062169.1:13595-26975 GCA_002740545.1 Lophocereus schottii
CATGAACTGTACGCTTAAATAATTGTTCTGATGACTTGAACCGTTTGTCGAGATGAGTCATTGCCTTTGATGTTGACATGATGATGAGTCATAGCCTTGCATAATTACTTGTCGTGTTGAGTCATTGCCTGTCTTGATGAGTTATTGTCTTGATAAGGCATGATTGAATTGAGTGTTGACACGTTGAATTGCCTTATTGTAAGACA
Organism: Lophocereus schottii; assembly: GCA_002740545.1. Lineage (NCBI taxonomy): Eukaryota > Viridiplantae > Streptophyta > Magnoliopsida > Caryophyllales > Cactaceae > Lophocereus > Lophocereus schottii. Next base: position 13,802 of record NCQV01062169.1, read on the forward strand.
TCAATTTTGACTCAATATTCTTGAATATTGAAATGCAACGTGGATATTGAATTGCATCATTAATTGATAGTCTTCTTTGGACATCTTATACATTGAATTGATTTTGATTTTTGGAATTGAACTTGGCAACGTGGATATTGATCTGATACCAGTTTGGCACGATCGACCTAGGCGGGCAATAGTTAAGGCCTAGATATAGATTAATGCAGGGGAGCGGAGTAGCAAATTGATGTTATGCAAAATATAATTTTGAAATGATAATTAAAATGAAATTCGCAATAAAAAAAATCGAAATTGAAATAAACAAAGTAGATGAATAAAAACTTACTTTGATTTGAATTGATAAAACTGATGCAAGGATTTGAATCAAAGCTCTTGAACATGAAGTACAAGGGATATGGAGAAGGCTTTTGAGAGAAGGAGGGGAAAGGCTTGTAGTGCTTGTGTTGTGATTAGTATCTTGCAAACGATGCTATTTTGTGATTTTTTGCTACGTGAGTTGCATTTTGCCTGATACAACGCTATGGAGTATTTATTTATAGAATACAAGATGGAATTAAATGTGTACTAGTGGACGATAAAGATTGAATCTTGTGTTGATAACTTTTTCCGATAATCTTGAATTATTGCTGCTTCGTGTTGAACTTGGACTGGAACCACATTAAAAGTGAAACAGTGCTAAATAATAATGAACCTTGGACTGTTCTTGAATTATTGTCCTTTTTTGAACAGTATTCTGATGAGCTGTCTTCTTAAACAGTAGTCTTAAATAATTACTCTGATGAGGTGTCTTTTTGAACAGTGTTCTTGAATAATTACTCTGATGAGCTGTCATCTTGAACAGTATTCTTGAATAATTACTTTGATGAACTGTCCCGAATAGTGTTTAGATAAGCTGTCATCGACAGTACACTTGAATAATTGTTCTGATGACTTGAACTATTTGGTAGTGATGAGTCATTACGTTTGATGTTGACATGATGATGAGTCATGGCCTTGTATAATTGCTTGCCGTGTTGAGTCATTGCCTGTCTTGATGAGTCATTGCTTTTAATAAGGCCTGATTGAATTGAGTATTGACATGTTGAATTGCTTTAATAATTGCTAGACATCATTTTTGGCTTGCTCTTCTTGGGAATGCAATGTGGACATTGAATTGTATCATTAATTGCCAGTCTTCTTTGGACATCTTACTCATTGAATTGTTCTTTGATTTTTGTGAATTGAACTTTGTAATGTGGACATTGATCTGGACTTCTGAACTTGGATATTGCTGCCTTGGATTGCTAGCTTGAATGAACTTGGATACTGTTGGCTTGAATGATCATAGAAGATCCCCTCCCGGGGCCTTGAGATTGAGTGGTGTCGAAAAAGATGGAATCCTGCAAAAGAAAAACTGCGTAAAGAGAAAATGACCCTTACTTTTGCTAAAGGTCAAGACCTTTGCGGGCTCTTTTCTTGTTTTGTTTTTTGGTTTTTGTAAATATTTTTTTTTTGAACAATGACTAGGAGTAAAAAATCTACTCAATAGCCATAAGGATCTTGAGCACAAAGGCCACCCCAGGGGTCATAATCGGAATGAATTGAGGATGAATCTGATGAGGTAGCCTTGGATATCAATAATTGTTTTTGTTTTTTTAGTAATTTTATCTCTTTTTTGAGTAACTGGAGTTCATCAAGCTCATTGGATGAGGTAGCTGTGCCTTTATCTTTTGAGGATCGCTCTTGCTTCTTTTGAGGAGTTGCTGGTGTTACTGGAATCGTTGGCTGTGTAGTATGCAACATTTTTGCTTGAATGACCACTATGGAACAAAATTTATTGACTGCAAACTTTTCCCACCATTTGATTTTGTATTCTCTAACGAGAGATAATGAGGCTGGCGGTGGATAATATTGCATAATACTGAAGGACCAACAACAAATCCATGGAATACCAAATTTCTTGTGGAATAGGATTTCGGTGAGATCTGGAGAATTTGTGGCATAATTGGAATAAAACTAGAATGATGTTTTGACTTCTTCTGGCCATATGTTTTGTAGACTACTATAGACAATCTAGTATTCATAAAACCATAATGGAAATATAATTTCAGGTCTGGTATCAAAACTGATGAACCAGGAATAATTGAATGGGCGGTAGAGAAATGTTTCATACCAAGCATTTTGATAATCAATATAGTGATACCCTGATGGATTGAATGGAACAGAAAAGGATTTAGTGGTATATGTAGTAGACCAGTCTTTTCCTGTAAGAACTTTGAGAATTCGACATTTGGAATAGGCTATAAAATTTGGAGTATTTTTGTCTGGAATATATTCTATTTCTACAGATTTCGAATCAACTAGAATAAGTTCATAAAATTGTCGTGTTTTTAATGGGGAGTCTCAAATATGGTAGCAATCCGAAAGAAAAGTAGCTTTGACAAATTTGTTGAGTTCGAGAAGAGATTGAGGCTCTCGATATTCAGTATAGGTGATTGGATTGCGTATTGGTTTGGTGAAATATTTTGATAGATCGAGAGAAGATGTTTGAGTAGGGGATGAAGGAAGTTTGTTTGAGGCTTGAGCATGGGTTAATAGAAGAAAATCATCAGAAGGCAGGGTTTGGAATTGGTTTGTAATAGGGATTGAATATTGAGGATGGGTTTGAGTAGTAGGTGTCATGGTATATTGCTGAGAAGTTTGAATTTTTCTTTCTTTCTTATTATCTTAGTTCATGTTGTTGGCTGAAAATCAAATATGGATGTAGTCAGCAATAGTAAAATTATTGTAAAAAACTTTTTTAAAACTTTTTGGAAATGTTTGAAAATATTTTTCTTCGCTTTGAATGAGTTGAGGCTATATGATTTGATAATGACGATCTGGACAAACATCTTAAGATTATTAGTCTCAGGATAGTTAACTAGTCTAAAGACATTAATCAACACATAATAACACACAAATATGCACTTATTTTGGATAGAATACCGCTACGCACCCAGCCATACAGTACGGGACCACACCGGAACCACCGTCGCTTCAACCCCTTTACTGCCGAGACCACCAATCACTAGGCTGACCAACGAACTTACTAGAGGCACCCTAAGGACTCATAGATGGCTAACCAATGATGCTGACCAACACAGCTTCCAAGCCAATTGTCTGGCTTAATTCCGTTTTAGATAAGGATATTTATATGTTACCAAGTATTAACTAATTTTCTTTAGGCTAATTAGTCGTTCGACTAATCACAAGGGTTTTAGTTTGGATATATGCTTAAACAACAATTGACTAATTCTTGAATATTAACTGCGTTTAAATATATGGAATCGCACGTGTTTCAAATACGCATCTTTAAGGAGGTTCTAAATAATCTTCTTTTATTAATATACTTTTGAGTTTTTGTAAATACTCTTTTCTTAATTCTGTATCTTGAATTTGTTCAATTAAATCTAATAAAAATTCTTTTTCATTATTATTAGTGGTTATAACATTAATACACTTATAGTGTAATCTTGAGGACTCATTACCTGATGAATATTCACTTGAATCACTTTCTAATTCATTAATATTATTATCTTCATAATCAGAGCAGGATGATGAATTTTCTGATTGACTAGGTGCATCTTTGAGTTCAAATAATGCAATTAATTTCTCTTGAATATCTAGATATTCAGCACATATTTCATTAAGTTTCTTTTTGGCTTTACAATTTTTTGCATAGTGACCTAATTTACCACATTTATAACAAGTATTAGTATCATCGACTTTCTTTTTTAGAGTAGTCTTTTTAGGACTTAAATTTTTATAATTTGACTTTTTTTGTAGTATATTGTTTCTTCTTACCAATTTGAGTATTTCTTCTTTTTTTGACAGATAGATCTTCTAACTTTGGAATACAAAATGCTTCACAAAAAGAATCTAATTCTTTTCGTTTAGCAGCTTTATCTGTTGAATATCTTGCTTGTAGTTTTAATTTATTACATAATAAAATTCCTTCTTTTTTAAAAAAACTTGATAATTGACCAAACGTAATTTGTTCGAATGGAATTGGACCTTTACCGATGACTTCACTTAATTTATTGAATATTCTTTGAGAAAATAAAGATAGTAATACTGAAATAAATTTTTCTTTCCAATACGGTTGACGACAGTCTTCCCTTTTTAATAGATATATTAAAAATGTATGTTTATACCAATTGTAATCTTCGAGGGTTGAACATTTTAAATTTGTTAAAAGAATATCTGTTGTAGCAGTAATATCTTTTAGACTTCCAAGAAAATTAGTAATTATTGCATAAATTAATGTTTCTATATTATCTAGTTCTCCTTGAGAATAAGTATGAGTTCTAATTTGATTATGTTCTTCTTTTTGAATATAATTCACCCACCAATTTTTGAGTATACCAGTGAATCGAGAGGTTATTAAATCAAAAGATTGTAAATCTATTGCGCGTTTAGTTGAATAGGTTGGCTATGCAATTAACGTCATTGGAGTGTTATAAATATTTCATGGTCACTACGACCATCAATATTTTATTCATATATTGAATCACCAGCAAAATTTTCAGTAATTATTATTTTAGCACTTTCAAGGTGAAGATCTGGAATAGTTTGCTTGGAATAATATGGGATTTCTTTTTTTTTGAACGTCTTGTTTTGAATGGGGGTTTTGCAATATCATCTAAGAAGTTTGGCCACATGAAATTGAAAATAACAAAATTGAAATAGAAATGAACAGAATAGATGAATAAAAACTTACTTTGATTTGAATTGATAAAACTGATACAAACATTTGAATTGAAGCTTTTGCTTATGGAGTACAAGGAATATGGAGAAGGCTATTTGAGAGGAGGAGGAGGTTGGGAAGGGCTTGTAGTGATTTTATAATCTTGCAAATTACACGATTTTGTGATTTTTTGCTACATGAGTTGCATTCTGCCTAATACAACGCTATGCAACATCTATTTATAGAATACAATATGGAATTAAATGAGTATAAGTGGACGATAAAGATTGAATCTTGTGTTGATAACTTTTGAAGACGACCTTGAATTATTGATGCTTCATGTTAAACTTGGACTGGAGCCACGTCGAAAGTGAAATAGTGCTGAATAATAATGGACCCTGGACTGTTTTTGAATTATTGTCCTTTTTGAACGGTATTCTGATGAGCTGTTTTCTTGAACAGTATTCTTGAATAATTGCTTTGATGAGCTGTCCCGAACAGTGTTTATATAAGCTGTCGTGAACAGTATGCTTGAATAATTATTCTGATGACTTGAACTATTTTGTCGTGATGAGTCATTACATTTGATGATGATGAGTCATGGCCTTGCATAATTACTTATCGTGTTGAGTCATTGCCTATCTTGATGAGTCATTACCCTTGACGTTGACATGATGATGAGTCATGAGTCTTGATAAGGCATAATTGAGTTGAGTGTTGACACGTTGAATTGCCTTAGTAATTACTAGACATCATTTTTGACTTGCTCTTCTTGGAAATGCAACGTGGACATTGAATTGCATCTTTAACTGCAAGTCTTGTTTGGACATTGTTATATTGAATTGATCTTTGATTTTTGCGAATTGATCTTAACAACGTGGACATTGATCAGAACTTCTGAACTTAGATACTGTAAGCTTGAATGATCATCATGGGAGATCCCCTCCCGGGGCCTTGAGATTGAGTGCTGTGGAAAGTAATGGAATCCTGCAAAAGAAAACTACGTAGAGAGATAATGGCCCTTGCTTTTGCCAAAGGTCAAGACCTGTGCGGACTCTTTTCTTGTTTTGTTTGTTGTATACTCTTTTTTTTTCGAGCGACGACTAGGAGTAGAAAATCTATTTAATAGTCATAAGGATCATGAGTACAAGGACACCCCAGGGGTCATAATCTGAATGAACTGAGGATGAGAATGAATTTGATTTGTAGTAGACAGGGATTAATAATGAAAATGGAAGTAATCATCTTGTAGAAATTTACAACGTAAGCCATACTTTGTGTGAATAAGACAGAAAGCATTGATTTAGAATGGATATTATAATGGTATGGGGACTTGAGTATGGCTTTGATCAACTGGACAAATGTGAACGTCTGGGAATACTTTTGATACGAATTTGAAAATATAATGTTTAAAAGCTGTCCAATATTCAAGTTGTCTATGGAACCATTTGAAATAACTAACATACCTAGTGGGCATAATGATAAAAACCGGATGATTGTTAACATCTTGAACAAGGGTTTGATAAGCTTTGATAAGTTTGAGACAACTGTAAAATGATAATTCAGAGGAATTGTACCATTCTTGATAATCAATGAAGATAGCATTTTCATTGTATCATGGCCCATAGAACGATGTATAGTAGAGTTCATGGTCACGAAGATAGAATTGGAGCGGTTCATGTGCAAAATTTGTTAGTAGTATGGAATTGGAGTCATTGGATACTTGTGAGTTCTGGCCGTTGTTGTTCATGGTGAGACTTGTATGGAAATGTTCTGATAATTCAGAAGAAGGCATTTGAGTCGAAGATGAAGGATGTTGGATTGAGGTATGAGGAAATTCTACAATATGAGAAATTTGGAATTGATTTAGAACAGAATTTGCATAGGTAGGATGGGTTTGAGCATTCACGACGAAGTTTGAATTGTAGATAACAAAAAATAAATTATGGTTGCTGCCAGAAATAGTAAAATTATTATAAGAATTTCATGAAACCTTTTGGAAACGTATGAAAATATTTTTGTCCGCTTTGAATGGGTTGAGACTATATGATTTGGTATTGGCCTATGCAGGTATTGAGTATTCTATGATTGGTTTTCCAATATTCTATGGTCTTTTTCTAGATCATGATGCTGGCACACTAATTGATAATAATTATACAACCTTTTTGTATAAAATTCTTTGACATCTATTAAGGAAATATGATTGCGTAAGCTAATTTTTAATTCTTCTAGTTGTTGATTTATTCCTTGCAATTCGTTTTGATCATTGTTGAGTCGTTTAATGACATCAAGCCGTTCTAATTTATACCAATATTTTGGATTATTACATTCAATTATATTGATTTGTCTTGATATTGAGGTGTTTTGTAATAACGATAAATCTTCTTGATAAACAGGAGATACAAATTTGAATGATATTGTAGTTTCCATAATTTCTGTATGCACATAGATTTGATCTACTTTGAATGGATAAATTTGAGTAATAAAAGGAGTTCTAAGCGTAACTTCTTGACCTAATTCTCGTACTAAAATAAATGAATTTTTGAAACAATATCCTTCATTGCATATGTAAGTATTTGATAATTGATAGTTAATTTGCAACGCCATACCATTAGCGCTATGAAGTTGTTCGTTTGTCTTTTCATAATATATTGAGAGAATTAATCCTTCTTGTATATGATTTTGATCTGCGCCACTATCTAAGAGTGTAATAGTATTGAGTTCAAAACTATCTTTAATCTTAAGAGTAATATGAATATACCACTTTTGAAAATTTATTTTGTTAATAGTTGAAACAAATTGTTGATCAGTAGGAGTATCTCCTGTTTGAATGTTTGAGGAAAAAGGTCTATTTTCTATTAATGTTAATCTTGTTTCTAATTCAAGATCTTCTGTGTGTAATGAACATAAATCTTTCTGTAAATCTTTAATTTGTTCTTTTAATATATTTACCTCGTTTTTTAAATCTCGAATATTAACTGTCTTTAAAATATTTGAAATCTTACGTGTTTCAAATATTTTATTAATACTTACCTTATGAGGGGGTTTTAAAGAATCTTCTTTAATTAATATACTTTTGAGTTTTGCAAATACTCTTTTCTCAATTTTGTATTTTGAATTTGTTCAATTAAATCTAATAAAAATTCTTTTTCATTATTATTAGTAGTTATAACATTAATACACTTATAGCATAATCTTGAGGACTCATTACCTGATGAATATTCACTTGAATTAATTTGTAATTCATTGATGTCATTGTCTTCATAATCAGATGAGGACGATGAATTTTCTAATTGAATAGGCGTATCTTTGAGTTCAAATAATGCAATTAATTTATCTTGAATATCTGCATATTCGACACATATTTCGTTGAGTTTCTTTTTGGCTTTATAATTTTTTGCATAATGACCTAATTTGCCACATTTATAACAAGTATTAGTATTATCGACTTTCTTTTTTGGAGTAGTCTTTTTAGGACTTAAATTTTTGTAATTTGACTTTCTTGTAGTATATTGTTTTTTCTTAATAATTTGAGTATTTCTTTGTTTTTTGACAGATGGAGCTTCTAACTTTTAAAGACAAAATGCTTCAAAAAAGAACCTAATTCTTTTAGTTTAGCAGCTTTATCTGTTGAATATCTTGCTTGTAATTTTAATTCATTACGTAAAGAAATTCCTTCTGTTTTAATAAAACTTAATAATTGGCCAAACGTAGTTTGATCAAATGGAATTGGACCTTTACCGATGACTTCACTTAATTTATTGAATATTCTTTGTGAAAATAAAGATGGTAATCCTAAAATAAATTTTTCTTTCTAATACGGTTGACGACAGTCTTCTCTTTTTAATACATACGTTAAAAATGTATCTTTATGCCAATTGTAATCTTCGAGGGTTGGACATTTTAAATTTGTTAAAAGAATATCTGTTGCAGCAGTAATATCTTTTGGACTTCTAGGAAAATTAGTAACTATTGTATAAGTAATGTTTCTATATTATCTAGTTGTCCTTGAGAATTGGTATGATTTCTGATTTGATTACGTTCTTCGTTTTGAATATAATTCTCCCACCAATTTTTGAGTATACCATTGAATCCAGAGGTTAATCAATCAAAAGTTTGTAAATCTGTTACACGTTTAGTTGAATAAGCTGTATAAGCAATTAACTTTCTTTGGAGTGTTATAAATATTTCATGGTCACTACGACTATCAATATTCCATTCATATGTTGAATCAACAGCAAAATTTTCGGTAATTATTGTTTTAGTACTTTCAAGGTGAAGATCTGGAGTAGTTTGTTTGGAATAATATGGAATTTCCTTTTTATATATTTTATTAATGTTTTGAAAATCGTCATCTGATAAGGATAAATCTTTTTCTAAAATATTAACTGTATTGTTAATTGGATTGTGGGTTGAAGTTTCTGCTTCTTTAAATTTTTCTTCAATCTTAGAAATTAAGAAAGTAGTAGTATCTGGGAATTCTAATTTATTTGAATGTCTTATTTTGAATAAGGGTTTTGCTATATTGACTTGTTGAGACACTACATGTAATACTTAATTTGTATAATTATTTTGATGATATACCTTTTTAATATTACTTAGAATTGCTTGACTATTTTCTGCATTATTTCTGCCTATTTTGAATGAAATGGCTGGAATATTACCTTCAGGTGTTTTTAAAATAATTTCTTCTAAGGGAGGAGTAAAGGAAGTAATTATTTGGCTATTTTGAGTGTCCATTTTTTAGCAAAATTAATATTAGTATTTATTTCTTTGACTTGGAATGGGCCTGGAAGCTTATTATCAGAGGCAAACATAGCCCACCAATTAAAGAAAGTAACATTGACTTGGTGTCTTTTCATAAATAAATACCATGCTTGCCTAATGAATGCTTAAGCATTTAAATTAAAGTGTGAAAAGAACCATTCTCTTTTGACTTTATTCTTTATTGAAATGAAATTTTGACATAAGTAATCTTTATTAATTTCAAAGGGCTTCGAAATAACATTAATTGAAGAAAATGATGGAGGTTGTATGGTTGAATAAGTTGGGGAGCCTAGGGTTGAAGTAGCTTCATCTATTGGCTCAACTATAGGAGCTTTGTAATAAATTTTTTAAGTACCTTCAACTTGATTATCTTTGAAATAAATCACAGTTAGAGGACCCAGAGGACATTAAATATGAAGTTCGAGGGAGTTATATATTTTCTAAAGGTTTTGAAGATAGACTATTTCTTTACTTGAATTAAATCTTATTAATATTCTACCATTAGGCTCTTCTATTATTTGGTGAGGAATTTTCCAAATAGACACATCAATTTTACAACTAACTTCCCTACTGTTAACCACATTTGAGTTTTTACTATTACCTAAACTAAGACGATCTCTAACCCAAGAGGCTATCTGAGTTACGTTTGAACACTTAGCTAGGAGTAACGCACATTCTACCGGGACCACTGGGACCACTCCACCACTCCACCAGGACCACCTAACCATGGCTGACCAATGGACTTATAGGGGCTGACCAACAGCTGACCAACGCTAGCAATGACTAAACACTAACTAAGGGTGCTAACTTGGCTCTGATACCAGTTCGGCAGGATCGACCTAGGCGGGCAATAGTTAAGGCCTAGATGTGGATTAATGCAGGGGAGCGGAGTAGCAAATTGATGTTGTGCAAAATATAATTTTGAAATGATAATTAAAACGAAATTAATAATAACAAAATCGAAATTAAAATAAACAAAGCAGATGAATGAAAACTTACTTTGATTTGAATTGATAAAACTTTATACGAGGCCTTGAATCAAAGCTTTTGGTGATGGAATACAGGGGATATGGAGAAGGCTTTTGAGAGAAGGAGGAGAAAGGCTTGTAGTGATTAGTTGCTATGTGTTTTGCATTCTCACAAATTACACGGTTTTGTGATTTTTTGCTACGTGAGTTGCATTCTACAATCACATGACGCCTGATACAATGCTATGGAGTATCTATTTATGGAATACAACATGGAATTAAATGTATACAAGTGGACGATAAAGATTGAATCTTGTATTGATAACTTTTGCCGACAATCTTGAATTGTTGCTGCTTCGTGTTGAACTTGGAGTAGTACCACGTCAAAAGCGAAACAGTGCTGAATAATAATGAACCTTAGACTGTTCTTAAATTATTGTTTTTTGAACAGTATTCTAATGAGTTGTCTTCTTGAACAGTATTCTTGAATAATTACTCTGATGAGCTGTCGTCTTGAACAGTATTCTTGAATAATGACTCTGATGAGTTGTCGTCTTGAACAGTATTCTTGAATAATTGCTTTGATGAGTTGTCCCGAATAGTGTTTGGATAAGCTGTCGTAAACAGTATGCTTGAATAATTGATCTGATGACTTGAGCCGTTTGTCGAGATGAGTCATTGCCTTTGATGTTGACATGATGATGAGTCATGGCCTTGCATAATTACTTGTCGGGTTGAGTCATTGTCTGTCTTGATGAGTCATTGTCTTGATAAGGCATAATCGAATTGAGTGTTGACACGTTGAATTGCCTTATTGTTAGACATCAATTTTGACTCGATCTTCTTCGATATTGAAATGCAACGTGGATATTGAATGTCATCATTAATTGCTAGTCTACTTTGGACATCTTGTACATTGAATTGATCTTTGATTTTTGGAATTGAACTTGGCAACGTGGACATTGATCTGAACCTTTGAACTTGGATACTGGTGGCTTGAATGATCACGGGAGATCCCCTCTCTGGGCCTTCAGATTTGGTGGTGTAGAAAAAGATGGAATCCTGTAAAAGAAAAACTGCATAAAGAGATAATGGCCCTTACTTTTGCCAAAGGTCAAGACCTTTGCGAGCTCTTTTCTTATTTTGTTTGTAGTATACTCTTTTTTGTTTTGGAATGACGACTAGGAGTAGAAAATCTACTTAATAGTCATAAGAATCTTGAGCACAAGGACCACCCCAGGGGTCATAATCTGAACGAACTGAGGATGAGAATGAATTTGATTTGTAGTAGATAGGGATTAGTAATGAAAACGGAAGTAATCATCTTGTAGAAATGTTCAAATTAAGCCATATTTTGTGTGAACAAGACAGAAAGCATCGATTTGGAATGGATACTGTAATGGTATGAGGATTTGAGTATGACTTTGATCAACTGGACAAATGTGAACGTCTGGGAATACTTTTGATATGAATTTGAAAATATGAGGTTCAAAAGTTGTCAATATTCAAGTTGTCTGTGGAACTATTTGAAATAATTAATATACCCAGTGGGCATAACGATAAGAACCGGATGATTGTTAACACAGAAGAGCCTAATGGTAGAATATTAGTAAGATTTAATTCAACAAGTAAAGAACATGGTCTATCTTTAATACCTGTAGAAAATATAGAACTCCCTCAAACTTCATATTAAATGCCCTCTAGGTCCTCTAATTATGATTATTTAAAGGATAATCAAGTTGAAGATACTCAACAAATTTATTACAAAGCTCCAATAGCTGAGCCAATAGATGAAGCTACTTCATCCATAGGTTCTCCAACTTATTCAACCATGCAACCTCCATCATTTTTTTCAATTAATGTTATTTCAAGGCTCTTTGAAATCAATAAAGACTACTTACGTCAAAATTTTAATTCAATAGAGAATAAGGTCAAAAGAGAATGGTTCCTTTCACACTTTGATTTAAATGCTCAAGTATTCATTAGACAAGAATAGTATTCATTCATGGAAAGACACCAAGTCAATGTTACTTTCTTTAATTGGTGGGCTACGTTTGCCTCTGATAATAATCTTCCAGACCTATTCCAAGTCAAAGAAATAAATACTAATATTAATTTTGCTAAAAAATAGACATGTAGAAATTGTCAAATAATTACTTCATTTATTCCTCCATTAGAAGAGATTATTTTAAAAACTCTTGAAGGTAATATTCCAGTCATTCCATTCAAAATAGGTAGAAACAATACAGAAAATAGTCAAGTAATTCTAAGTGATATTAAAAAGGTATATCATCAAAATAATTATACAAATCAAGTATTACATACAGCGTCTCAATAGGTCAATATGATTTCCACTCAAGTTGAAGCAATTGTTAAAAAATAAGAAATTTATTCATTAACTGAAAAATTAGAAAATTTAGATATTAATAATACTAAAAAAGATAAGCCAAATTTCTTAACTGATATTACAAAACCCTTATTCAAAGTAAGACCTTCAAATAAATTAGAACTCCTAGATACAAGTACTCCTTTAATTTCTAAGATTGATGAAAAATTAAAAGAAGCAGAAACTTCAACCCACAATTCAATTAACAATACAGTTAATATTTTAGAAAAAGATTTATCAGATGATGATTTTCAAAATATTAATAAAATATATAAAAACAAAATCCCATATTATTCCAAGCAAACCCTTTAGATCTTCACCTTGAAAGTGCTAAAACAATAATTA
>NCQV01062169.1:26993-37608 GCA_002740545.1 Lophocereus schottii
ATTCAATATGTGAATGAAATATTGATGGTCGTAGTGAATATGAAATATTTATAACACTCCAAAGAATGTTAATTGCTTATACAACCTATTCAACTAAACATGCAACAGATTTACAAGCTTTTGATTTATTAACCTTTGAATTCAATGGTATACGCAAAAATTAGTGGGAGAATTATATTCAAGAATAAGAATGTAACCAAATTAAAACTCATACTAATTCTCAAGGACAATTAGATAATATAGAAACATTAATTTATACAATAGTTACTAATTTTCTTGGAAGTCCAAAAGATATTACTGCTGCAATAGCTATTCTTTTAACAAATTTAAAATGTCGAACCCTCGAAGATTACATTTTGTACAAAGATACATTTTAACATATCTATTAAAAAGAGAAGACTGTCATCAACGGTATTGGAAAGAAAAATTTATTTCAGGATTATCATCTTTATTTTCTCAAAGAATATTTAATAAATTAGGTGAACTTATCGGTAAAGGTCCAATTCCATTCGAACAAATTACGTTTGGTCAATTATTGAGTTTTATTAAAAAAGAAGGAATTTCATTATGTAATGAATTAAAATTACAAGCGATGCATTCAATTGATAAAGTTGCTAAACGAAAAGAATTAGGTTCTTTTTGTGAAGCATTTTGTCTTCCAAAGTTAGAAGCTCCATCTGTCAAAAAACAAAGAAATACTCAAATTAATAAGAAGAAACAATATACTACGAGAAAGCCAAATTACAAAAATTTAAGTCCTAAAAAGACTACTCCAAAAACGAAAGTCGATAATACTAATACCTATTATAAATGTGGTAAAGTAGATCACTATGCAAAAAATTGTAAAGTCAAAAAGAAACTCAATGAAATATGTGCCGAATATCCAGATATTCAAGAGAAATTAGTTGCATTATTTGAACTCAAAGATACGCCTATTCAATCAGAAAATTCATCATCCTCCTCTGATTATGAAGATAATAGTATCAATGAATTAGAAAGTGATTCAAGTGAATATTCATCAAGTAATGAGTCCTCAAGATTATGCTATAAGTTTATTAATGTTATAACTACTAATAATAGTAAAATAGAATTTTTATTAGATTTAATTGAACAAATTCAAAATGCAGAATTAAGAAAAAAGTATTTACAAAAACTCAGAAGTATATTAATAAAAGAAGATTTTTTAGAACCTCCTTAAAGATAAGTATTTGAAACACGTGCGATTCTATATATTTCAAAGTAGTTAATATTCAAGAATTGGTCAATTGTTGTTTAAACATATATCCAAGCTAAAATTTTTGTGATTAGTCGAAGGACGGACCAATTAGCCTAAAGAAGATTAGTTAATATTTGGTAACATATAAATATCTTTATCTAAAACAGAATTAAGCTGGACAACTGGCTTGTAAGCTGTGTTGGTCAGCAGCGTTGGTTAGTCATCTATGAGTCCTTAGGGTGCCTCTAGTGAGTTCATTGGTCAGCCTAGTGATTGGTGGTCCCGGCAGTAAAGGGGTTGGAGCGACGATGGTCCCGGTGGGGTCCCGTAGTATATGGCTGGGTGCCTAGTAGTATTCTGTCCAAAATAAGTGCATATTTGTGTGTTATTATGTATTGATTAGTGTCTTTAAACTAGTTAACTATCCTGAGACTAAAAATCTTAAGACATTTGTCCAGATCGTCGTTATCAAATCATATAGCCTCAATTTATTTTCAGTTATCAACCATTCAAACTTCATCATGAATACTCGAACCCATCCTACCTATGCAAATTCTGTTCCAAATCAATTCTAAATTTCACATATTGAAGAATTTCCTTAGACCTCAATTCAACATCCTTCATCTTCCACTCAAATAACTTCTCTTGAATTATCAGAACATTTCCATACAAGTTTCACCATAACAACAACAACAAAGGCCATAGCTTACAAGTCTTCAATGACTCCAATTCCATACAACTGACAAATTTTCCACATGAACCGCTCCTATTCTATCTTCGTCACCATGAACTCTACTATACATCGTTCTATGGGCCACGATACAATGAAAATTCTATCTTCATTGATTATCAAGAATGGTATAGTTCCTCTGAGGTATCATTTTATAGTCATCTCAAACTTATCAAAGCTTATCAAACCCTTGTTCAAGATGTTAACAATCATCCGGTTCTTGTCATTATGCCCACTGGGTATATTAATTATTTCAAATGGTTCCATAGACAGCTTGAATATTGGACAGCTTTTGAACCTCATATTTTCAAATTTGTTTCAAAAGTATTCCCAGATGTTCACATTTGTCCAGTTGATCAAAGTCATACTCAAGTCCTCATACCATTACAATATCCATTCCAAATCGATGCTTCCTGTCTTGTTCAAACAAAATATGGCTTGCGTTGCAAATTTCTACAAGATGATTACTTCCATTCTCGCTACTAATTATAGATTTGATTCATCGTTTGTCACATAGGATGGTCCTTGTGCTCAGGAGCCTTATGACTATTGAATAGATTTTCTACTCCTAGTTGTTATTCGGAAAAAAAAACAAAAAACAAAAAACAAAACACAATAAAATCAAGAAAAGTGCCCACAAAGGTCTTGACCTTTGACAAAAGTAAGGGCCATTATCTCTTTACGCAGTTTTTCTTTTGCAAGATTCCATCCTTTTTCGCACCACTCAATCTCAAGGCCCCGGGAGGGGATCTCCCATGATCATTCAAGCCAGCAGTATCCAAGTTCATTCAAACTAGCAATTCAAGGCAGCAATATCCAAGTTCAGAAGTCCAGATCAATGTCCACATTGCCAAGTTCAGTTCACAAAAATCAAAGAACAATTCAATGAATAAGATGTCTAAAAGAGACTGGCCATTAATGATACAATTCAATATTCACGTTGCATTCCCAAGAAGAGCAAGCCAAAAATGATGTCTAGCAATTATTAAGGCAATTCAACGTATCAATATTCAATTCAATCATGCCTTATCAAAAGCAATGACTCATCAAGACAGGCAATGACTCAACACGGCAAGCAATTATGCAAGGTCATGACTCATCATCATGTCAACATCAAACATAATGACTCATCACTACCAAACAACTCAAGTCATCAGAACAATTATTCAAGCGTACTGTTTATGACAGCTTATGTAAACACTGTTTGGGACAACTCATCAAAGTAATTATTCAAGAATACTGTTCAAGAGGACAGCTCATCAGAGTAATTATTCAAGAATACTGTTCAAGAAGACAGCTCATCAGAGTAATTATTCAAGAATACTGTTCAAGAAGACAGCTCATCAGAATACTATTCAAAAAAGGACAATAATTTAAGAACAGTTCAAGGTTCATTGTTATTCAGCACTATTTCACTTTTGACACGGTTTCAGTCCAAGTTCAACACGAACCACCAATAATTTAAGATTATCGGCAAAAGTTCTCAACACAAGATTCAATCTTTATCATCCACTTGTACACATTTAATTCCATATTGTATTCTATAAATAGATACTCCATAGCATTGTATTAACCAAAATGCAACTCACGCAGCAAAAAATACAAATTTGTGTAATTCGTAAGAATGCAAAACACATAGTAACTAATCACTACAAGCCTTTCTCCTCCTTCTCTCAAAAGCCTTCTCCATATCCCTTGTATTCCATCACCAAGAGTTCGATTCAAATCCTTGTATCAAGTTTTATCAATTCAATCAAAGTAAGATTTTATTCATCTACTTTGTTTATTTCAATTTCAATTTTGTTATTGCCAATTTCATTTTAATTATTATTTCAAAATTATATTTTACATAACATCAATTTGGTAGGGCAATAGTTAAGGCCTAGGTGTGGGATTAACAAGCAGGGGAGTGAAGTAGCAAATTGATGTTATGCAGAAATTAATTTTGAAATAATAATTAAAATGAAATTGAAAATAACGAAATTGAAATTGAAATAAACAGAGCAGATGAATGAAAACTTACTTTGATTTGAATTGGTAAAACTTGATACAAGGCTTTGAACCAAAGCCTTTGGTGATGGAATACAAGGGATATGGAGAAGGCTTTTGAGAGAAGGAGGATAAAGGCTTGTAGTGATTAGTTGCTATGTGTTTTGCATTCTCGCAAATTACACGATGCCTAATACAATGCTATGGAGTATCTATTTATAGAATACAAGATAGAATTAAATGTGTACAAGTGGATGATAAAGATTGAATCTTGTGTTGATAACTTTTGCCGACAATCTTGAATTATTGATGCTTCGTGTTGAACTTTGACTGAAACCACGTCAAAAGTGAAACAGTGCTGAGTAATAATGAACGTTGAACTGTTCTTGAATTATTGTCCTTTTTGAATAGTATTCTGATGAGCTGTCTTCTTTAACAGTATTTTTGAATAATTACTTTGATGAGCTGTCTTCTTGAATAGTATTCTTGAATAATGACTCTGATGAGTTGTCGTCTTGAACAATATTCTTAATAATTGCTTTAATGAGCTATCCTGAACAGTGTTTAGATAGGCTGTCGTAAACAGTACACCTAAATAATTGTTCTGATGACTTGAACCGTTTGTCGAGATGAGTCATTGCCTTCGATGTTGACATGATGATGAGTCATGACCTTGCATGATTACTTGCCGTGTTGAGTCATTGCCTGTGTTGATGAGTCATTGTCTTGATAAGGCATGATTGAATTGAGTGTTGACGCGTTGAATTGCCTTATTGTTAGACATCAATTTTGACTCGATCTTCTTGAATATTAAAATGCAATGTGGATATTCTATTGCATCATTAATTGCTAGTCTTCTTTGGACATCTTGTACATTGAATTGATCTTTGATTTTTGGAATTAAACTTGGCAATGTGGACATTGATCTGAACTTCTGAACTTGGATACTGGTGGCTTAAATGATAATGGGAGATCCCCTCCCGGGGCCTTGAGATTGGGTGGGGTGGAAAATGATAGAATCCTGCAAAAGAGAAACTGCATAAAGAGATAATGACCCTTACTTTTGCCAAAGGTCAAGACCTTTGTGGGCTCTTTTCTTGTTTTGTTTTTTGTATAATTTTTTTTTAAATGACGACTAGGAGTAGAAAACCTACTTCATAGTCATAAGGGTCTTGTGCGCAAGGACCACCCCAGGGGTCATAATCTAAATGAACTGAGGATGAGAATGGATTTGATTTGTAGTAGACAGGGATTAGTAATGAAAATGGAAGTAATCATCTTGTAGAAATTTACAACGTAATCCATACTTTGTGTGAACAAGACAGGAAGCATCAATTTGGAATGGATACTGTAATGGTATGAGGACTTGAGTATGACTTTGATCAACTGGACAAATGTGAACGTCTGGGAATACTTTTGATATGAATTTAAAAATATGAGGTTCAAAAGCTGTCCAATATTCAATTTGTATGTGGAACCATTTGAAATAATTAATATACCCAGTGGGCATAACGATAAGAAATGGATGATTGTTAACATCTTGAGCAAGGGTTTGATAAGCTTTGATAAGTTTGAGATAACTGTAAAGTGATACTTCAGAGGAATTGTACCACTTTTGATGATTAATGAAGATAACATTTTCATTGTATCATGGCCCTTAGAACGATGTATAGTAGAGTTCATGGTCACGAAGATAGAATAGAAGCGGTTCGTGTGAAAAATTTGTTAGTAGTATGGAATTGGTGTCATTGAGTGCTTGTGAGTTTTGGCCGTTGTTGTTCATGGTGAGACTTCTATGGAAATGTTCTAATAATTCACAAGAAGGTATTTAAGTGGAAGATGAAGGATGTTGGATTGAGGTCTGAGGAAGTTCTTCAGTATGTGAAATTTGGAATTGACTTGGAACATAATTTGCGTAGGTAGGATGGGTTTGAGTATTCATGATGAAGTTTGAATGGTTGATAACTGAAAACAAATTGAGATTGTTGTCAGAAATAGTAAAATTATCGTAAGAATTTTATAAAACCTTTTGGAAATGTATGAAAATATTTTTCTCTGCTTTGAATGGGTTGAGGCTATAAGATTTAATATTGGCCTATGCAGGTATTGAGTATTCTAAGATTGGTTTTCCAATTATTCTATGGTCTTTTCTAGATCATGACGCTGACACACTAATTGATAATAATTATGCAACCATTTTGTGTAAAATTCTTTGACATCTGTTGGGGCAATATGATTGCGTAAGCTAATGTTTAATTCTTCTAGATGTTGATTTATTTCTTGCAATTCCTTTTGATCATTATTAAGTCATTCAATGACATCAAGCCATTCTAATTTATACCAATATTTTGGATTATGACATTCAATTATATTGATTTGTCTTGATATTAAGGTGTTTTGTAATAATGATAAATCTTCTTGATAAACAGGGGCTACAAATTTGAATGATATTGTAGTTTCCATAATTTCTGTATGCACACTGATTTGATCTACTTTAAATGGATAAATTTGAGTAATAAAAGGAGTTCCAAGAATAACTTCTTGACCTAAATCTCGTACTAAAATAAATGAATTTTTGAACTAATATTCTTGATTGCATATGTAAGTATCTGATAATTGATACTTAATTTGTAACGCCATACCATTAGCGCTATGAAGTTGTTCATTTTTCTTTTCATAATATATTGAGGGAATTAATCCATCCTATATACAATTTTAATCTGCACCACTATCTAAGAGTGCAATAGTATTGAGTTCAAAAATATCTTTAATCTTAAGAGTAATATGAATATACAATTTTTGAAAATTTATTTGGTTAATAGTTGAAACAAATTGTTGATCAATAGGAGTATCTTCTATTTGAATGTTTGAGGAAGAAGGTTTGTTTTCTATTAATGTTAATCTTATTTCTAATTCAAGATCTTTTGTCCGTAATGAACATAAATCTTTCTGTAAATCTTTAATTTGTTCTTTTAATATATTTACTTTGTTTTTCAAATCTTGAATATTAACTGCTTTTAAAATATTTGAAATCTCACGTGTTTCAAGTATTTTATTGATATTTACCTTATGAGGGGGTTTTAAAGAATCTTTTTTTATTAATATACTTTTGAGTTTTTCCAAATACTCTTTTCTGAATTCTGTATCTTGAAGTTGTTCAGTTAAATCTAATAAAAATTCTTTTTTATTATTATTAGTAGTTATGACATTAAGACACTTATAATATAATCTTGAGGACTCATTACCTGATGAATATTTACTTGAATCACTTTCTAATTCATTGACATTATTGTTTTTATAATTAGAGGAGGACGATGAATTTTCTGATTGAATAGGTGTATCTTTGAGTTCAAATAAAGCAATTAATTTCTCTTGAACATCCAGATATTCGGCACATATTTTATTGAGTTTCTTTTTGACTTTACAATTTTTTGCATAGTGACCTAATTTACGACATTTATAATAGGTATTAGTATTATCGACTTTCCTTTTTGGAGTAGTCTTTTTAGGACTTAAATTTTTGTAATTTGCCTTTCTTGTGGTATATTGTTTCTTCTTGTTAATTTGAGTATTTCTTCGTTTTTTGATTGATGGCGCTTCTAACTTTCGTAGACAAAATGCTTCACAAAAAGAACCTAATTCTTTTCGTTTAGCAGCTTTATCTGTTTAATATCATGCTTGTAATTTTAAATCATTACATAAAGAAATTCCTTCTTTTTTAATAAAACTTAATAATTGATCAAACGTAATTTGTTCGAATAGAATTGGACCTTTACCGATGACTTCACTTAATTTATTGAATATTCTTTGAGAAAATAAAGATGGTAATCCTAAAATAAATTTTTCTTTCCAATACGGTTGACGACAGTCTTCTCTTTTTAATACATACGTTAAAAATGTATCTTTATACCAATTGTAATCTTCGAGGGTTAGACATTTTAAATTTGTTAAAAGAATATCTGTTGCAGCAGTAATATCTTTTGAACTTCCAAGAAAATTAGTAACTATTGTATAAATTAATGTTTCTATATTATCTAGTTGTCATTGAGAATTCGTATGAGTTCTAATTTGATTACGTTCTTCTTCTTGAATATAATTCTCCCACCAATTTTTGAGTACACCAGTGAATCCAGAGGTTAATCAATCAAAAGATTGTAAATCTGTTGCCCGTTTAGTTGAATAGGCTATGTAAGCAATTAATATTCTTTGGAGTGTTATAAATATTTCATGGTCACTAAGACCATCAATATTCCATTCATATATTGAATCACCAGCAAAGTTTTCCATAATTATTGTTTTAGCACTTTCAAGGTGAAGATCTTGAGGAGTTTGCTTGAAATAATATGGAATTTCCTTTTTATATGTTTTATTAATGTTTTGAAACTCATCATCTGATAGGGATAAATCTTTTTCTAAAACATTAACTGTATTGTTAATTTGATTGTGAGTTGAAGTTTCCACTTCTTTTAATTTTACATCAATCTTGGAAATTAAAAGAGTACTAGTATCTGGAAGTTCTAATTTATTTGAACGTCTTATTTTGAATAAGGATTTTGCAATATCATCTAAGAAATTTGGCCTATCTTTTTTAGTATCATTAATATCTAAATTTTCTAATTTTTCAGTTAATGAATCAATTTCTTGTTTTTTAACAATTGCTTCACCTTGAGCAGAAATCATATTGACTTGTTGACACACTGTATGTAATACTTGATTTGTACAATTATTTTGATGATATACCTTTTTAATATCGCTTAGAATTACTTGACTATTTTCTGTATCATTTTTACCTATTTAGAATGGAGTGGCTGGAATATTACCTTCAGGAGTTTTTAAAATAATCTCTTCTGATGGAGGAATAAAGGAAGTAATTATTTGACCATTTTTGAGTTTCCATTTTTTAGCAAAATTAATATTAGTATTTATTTATTTGACATGGAATTGGTCTGGAAGGTTATTATCAGAGGCAAACATAGCCCAGCAATTAAAAAAAGTAACATTGTCTTGGTGTCTTTCCATGAATGAATACCATTCTTACCTAATGAATGCTTGAGTATTTAAATCAAACTGTGAAAGGAACCATTCTCTTTTGACCTTATTCTCTATTGAATTGAAATTTTGACGCAAGTAATCTTTATTGATTTCAAAGGGCTTTGAAATAACATTAATTGAAGAAAATGATGGAGGTTGCATGGTTGGCTAAGTTGGGGAACCTATTGATGAAGTAACTTCATCTATTAGCTCAGCTATTGGAGCTTTGTAATAAATTTTTTAAGTATCTTCAACTTGATTATCTTTTAAATAATCATAGTTAGAGGACCTAGAGGGCATTGGATATGAAGTTCGAGTGACTTCTAGATTTTCTAAAGGTTTTGAAGATAGACTTGATTCTTTACTTGAATTAAATCTTATTAGTACTCTATCATCAGGCTCTTCCATAATTCGTTGAGGAATTTTCCAATTAGACACATTAATTTGACAACTAACTTCCCCACCGTTAACCAAATTTGAGTTCTTACTACTACCTAAACTAAGACGATCTCTAACCCAAGAGCCCATTTGAGTTACTTTGAATACTTAGCTAGGAATCATGCACGTTCTACCGGGACCAACCCACCGGGACCACCTAACCACGGCTGACCAACGGACTTACCAGTGCTGACCAATAGCTGACCAACGCTAGCAACGGCTAAACACTAACTAAGGGCACTAACTTGGCTCTGACACTAGTTTGGCAGGATTGACCTAGCTGGGCAATAGTTAAGGCCTAGGTGTGGGATTAACAAGTAGGGGAGCGGAGTAGCAAATTGATGTTATGCAGAAATTAATTTTGAAATGATAATTAAAACGAAATTGGAAATAACAAAATTGAAATTGAAATAAACAGAGCAGATGAATGAAAACTTACTTTGATTTGAATTGATAAAACCTAATATAAGGTTTTGAATTAAAGCTTTTGGGGATGGAATACAAGGGATATGGAGAAGGCTTTAGAGGGAAGGAGGACAAAGGCTTGTAGTGATTAGTTGCTATGTGTTTTGCATTCTCACAAATTACACGATGCCTAAGACAATGCTATAGAGTATCTATTTATAGAATACAAGATGGAATTAAATGTGTACAAGTGGACGATAAAGATTGAATCTTGTGTTGATAACTTTTGCCGACAATCTTAAATTATCACTGGTTCGTGTTGAACTTGGACTGGAACCACGTCAAAAGTGAACCAGTGCCGAATAATAATGAACCTTGGACTGTTCTTAAATTATTGTCCTTTTTAAACAGTATTCTGATAAGCCGTCCTCTTGAACAGTGTTCTTGAATAATTACTCAGATGCGTTGTCGTCAAGAATAGTATTCTTGAATAATGACTCTGATGAGCTGTCATCTCGAACAGTATTCTTGAATAATTGCTTTAATGAGCTATCCCGAACAATGTTTACATAGGCTGTCGTGAATAGTACGCTTGAATAATTGCTCTGATGACTTGAACCGTTTGTTGAGATGAGTCATTGCTTTTGATGTTGACATGATGATGAGTCATGGCTTTGCGTATTTACTTGCCGTGTGGAGTCATTGCCTGTCTTGACGAGTCATTGTCTTGATAAGGCATGATTGAATTGAGCGTTGACACGTTGAATTGCCTTATTGTTAGACATCAATTTTGGACTCAATCTTAT